>PIJE02000001.1:0-60801 GCA_002895965.2 Coryphaenoides rupestris
AGAGAGATACGACGTCTCAGCCTGAACCAGCATGCCGGCTCGCTTCCCTCTCCGTCGGCGACGCCTGCGTGTGATCGCACCTAAAATGGACGGAGATAATCCAGCCGCGACTCCGGGCGGGACGTCCGAGTCGAAAGACTTGAAAAACTCCGGAAGGCGGCGAGCGACTCGTTCTAATCTCCAGAAGTGTACAACTGTCGTAAGTGAACTTGCTGCTAACTTCTTGTGCAAAGATAGTCACAATTAAAAGAATAAATAACAAAAAACCTCGTCGGCTTACGAGAGCTCGCAACACGGCAGCCATCACGTACCGCGCCATCTTTCTATTATATGAGTAGATGCGAAGAAAGGTAGATTGATTGAAGAATTCAAGCATTGACATAAGTAGTGAATGATATATTAATTTAGTCATTTCTCCGTCAAAAGCGTTTATAAGGTATATGTGTTCTTGCATTTACCGTATTGTGCCGAATATAAGATGTTTTTTTTCCTAAAAAGAAATCTGAAAAAGGGCCCTCGTCTTATTTTCGGGGTCTAGACTTTTAAATGTCATCCAACATTCACAACAACAGATCGCGCCAAATGAGTGTTCCCCAAGCGAGCCACCGTGTTTCTCTCTGCATCTCCTCTCACACACACACAGCCTGCAGCGACAGGTGCAACAAAATAAAACACACACACACACAGAGACAGGTGCCTGGAGAGATGGAGAGACAGCGACCAGCTCCAACAAAGTGGCTCAAAAGTCAGGCAAGTTAACAAACAACAGAGGAGGAGTTACGATGCCAATTTTAAGACCATGGTGATCAACGAAGCAGAGTCATCAAACAACTGTCGAGCAGCCAAGAAATACGATGTTACAGAGTGTAATGTTAGAAGATGGCGAGCCCAAAAAACCGCCCTAAAAATGCAAACAGTCAGAGAAAAGCTTACCGCGGTCCGCAAAGCGGCCGCTTCCAGGAGATTGACAGGAGGGTGTGTGAATATGTGACTGAAAAACGTAATGACGGTATGCCCATTACCAGAGCTGATTACCAGAACCCTGATTACCAGAACCAAAAGATAATAAAAAATAACAGTCTACATTGTTTTATTCAATGTGTTTTTATTATCATTATTTTCAAATAAAATTATTTTCTTTATAAAAACCAGATTTGGTCTTCAAAAAAAGTATTTTTCCAAAAATGAGTCTTGAAAAAGAGTCTTATAATCAGGGTCGTCTGATATTCGGACCAATACGGTAATTCACAATACGTATTAGTATAATAAGTATTAATAATTAAGTATTAATTAAAGTCAAGTAAAGAGAAGAGCACCCCAAGTGTTGGAAACCTGCACTGCATGTTGTAGTCCAGAAAGTTAAAGTAACAGATAAAGGAAACAGTGCCCCCAGTGTCCAGTTTGCAAATAATTGTAGTTTGTACAAAAGAGCTAATGCTAATGCTTTGTGTTGAGATAAAAACATAGGGTTAGACAAAAGACATTCAAGTCAATCTTATATTAGTATACTTAATCATAGTGTGTACTTTCAAACTATTTGGACTTTATAAAAAGTGTAGAGAAAAACTATGAGTTAGTAATAATAAATAGATTTTCATTTAATTGATTTTTTGATTGATTTTCTAAATTGATTTTCATTTAATTGATAGATTTTTTGGATAGATTTTTTGTTGATTTAAAGTGAGGTTTCCTCATTTGATTTTTGATTAGGATACTATAGGTAAGATCCTTAGTTGATTCAGTTCCACATTATAGAACCGGTAAATAGAGAGAAATAACTTCTGTAGCAGTTCATTTGGAGGCACACAATTAAGAATTAGAAAGCTCTTTAATATAAAAAGTAACCATGCCATTATCAGCGGTAGAAATAGTGTAAAAAGAATCCGTTAAATAAAGATGAGATAATGAAGATCTCAGAAAAATGGGAGAAAAGAACAGCGAAAGCAGGAACTAAATGGCCAAAGGAGGGGACATTTGATATGGTGGTGTGTGAGGAGATGGAAGTAATGATGAAAAATCACAAGCTTAATAAAACAGGAAAGAAAATAATAGAGAAAAGGGAAAGAGAAAGGATAATACTATCCATGTTTAAGAAGGAAGGGGAAAATTGGAGACAAAAAGAAAAAACAGAAAGGGAAATGTTTATAATAGGGATACAACATTGGAACCAATACCCTCTAAAGTGCGGCCACCACCCTACGACACAGGATTATACCCACTGATATCAGGAACAGTAGACATTAAAGGAGAGGTAGTAATGGACGGTAAAAAAAATAGGGATAGACGACTGAAATTGGGACCACACTTACACATGGATTGTTACAAAGAAATTAAGGGAGCGAGGCAAGAGTGGGAAGATGACAGTGACAGTGATGAGGAGGATAGTGTCAGGAAAAGCCATAGTGATCATTCAAGCAGAAGAAGTCAGTCAGAAAACAGAAGTTCTAAAAGAAGTGAGGGAAGTGAGGAAGAGGAATGCAGCCAGAAGGGAGTCCCGCCCGGAGGTGATAGAAGCCTCCCAATGGGAGAACCGCAGAAAGACATTAGGAAGTCTCAGAGGAAGAAAAATGCACCAAAAAGTTGCCCAGGAGAATTTCCTATTCTGGTTAAAGGACAGCAAGCCCAAGGAATAATATCTAGACTCCGTAATATAAATAATGGAGCCTTGAAGTGGATTAGGATGTTTGAGGAATTTACAGTGGGAAAATTAATGGCGGTGGGGGACTTAAAGGCTTTGTTGGCAAGAGTTCTAGGTCTCGCAAAGATGGAGGGTATACTGCAAAATGGGGGTTTGATGCATCTGCTGGATGAAGGTCTTGATGGAACAACGTTTGACACCTGTCGATCAAATACATGGGCGGCACTTAGAAGCGAGTACCCAACCCATGTGGACCACAAGAGCCTGAGGGGCCCCACAATCAGTGACACCAATGATGGCTGATACTGGAGCAACTTACACATGTGTAGGTTCATATTATGCCTCTCACCTCCCTATGGCAAAAAAATTGTCAAAATTGTAGGATTCTCGGGACAAACGCAGCTAATATCTATGACAGCTCCAGTAACGTTAAAACTGCACGGACGTGCAGCTAAACTACCCATCTTGGTATCAGACACCACACCGGTCAATCTAATAGGAAGAGATGCATTATGTAAATTAGGAATGCAAATATTATGTACACCCCAAGGCATACTGATTGAAGCTACAGGGTTAGTACCTCAAATGATAGTATCAAAGCCAGATGCAGCAAACGTCTATTGGATAGGAGACATTCAAGAGCAAGTAAATGTAACAATGGGGAAGTTCCATCAGGGCTCAAATCCCTCAGGCAAGAGAGTCAAAGATAGGATATCATTGTACTCTAATCTATGATCCAAAACAGGACCTAGAATTGGAAATAGAATGGCAAAGGAAAGTTGCAGGTAAAAAAGCAACAATAGAATTAGAGTACATAGTAATTGGACCGCAAGGTGCAGCTATGATAGCACAAGATACAGATCAATCTTAAGTGAAAAAATTGGTTTAGAGGTACGAACACAGTACCCCACATTACTCTATTAATAAATAAGGGTTTTGAAGCTAAACAATTAGGGGAAATGATGCTCGACGAGAAACAACTAAAATGGGAGGGAACAGATAATCCGTTGATTCTCCAGTCGTGTTGCAGAAAGTATTTAAAAATGTTGTGTTATACCCACATGACAGGGGTTTTACAGGAAGTGGAAGTGGTTCAGAAACAGCAAAAACGAATGACAACAGGAAAGCCGCACAATGATAGGCAGATGGAGATAGAGACAGAGATGATAGCCAGAATACCTGAAAAGGTTTGGTCTAAATTCGACACAGATGTAGGATTAGTGCATTCTGCTAACCCAGTAAGAATCCAAACTAGACAAAATGCTAAACTACCATGGCGAAAACAGTACTACATGAAACCAGAGGCTGAGATGGGAATAGCCCCTACCATAGAAGGTCTAATAGCTGCGGGTGTATTGATAGAAACAAAAAGCGATTGTAACACTCCTTTGCTTCCAGTACTAAAAGCAGACAAACAAAAATGGTGGTTAGTACATGATCTAAGAGCTGTAAATGAAGTGGTAGAGGATATGCAGGCAGAAGTTCCAAATCCACACGCACTGCTGACCAACGTCCCTCCTGATGCTAAATATTTTACAGTGATTGACTTATGTGGAGCATTTTTTAGTGTGCCACTTCCAGAAAAAGATCTATTTGCATTCATGTATAGAGGTAAACAATACACATATACAAGAATGCCACAAGGTTTTAAACATTCTCCACATGTATTTAACCAAGTACTGAAAGATGATTTGGAGGAGCTGGTTTTACATGGGACTCTGATACAGTATGTGGATGATCTTCTGATATGTTCTCCCACATTGGAGCAATGTCATGAGGATTCCATGACTGTATTAAACAAATTGGCAATAGGGGGACACAAGGTGTCACAGAAACAATTGCAGTATTGCCAGACGGAAGTAGAATATTTAGGGAGACTGATAGCACATCAGACTAAAACGATAGCACCCAGCCAGCGAGAAGGAATTAGTAAAGCACCTAAGCCAGAAACGGTGTGACAAATGATGACATTCTTGGGAATGACAGGATTTAGGTTGGATAGAGGATTATGCCCTAAAAACCGCGTCATTAAGAGAAATGATGAAGACCGCAGGCACAACAGATCTACAAGCTCGACTAACGTGGAATGCAGATGCATTAACTGCTTTTGAAGGCATCAAACAAGAAATGCAGGGAGCAAGCGCGTTAGCAAACCCAGATTACACGAAACCATTCCTATTGTATGTGGCAAATAGGAGTCAGGGATACGTGTCAGCGGTGTTAATGCAAGAATCATGTAGTGGGAGGCGAAAACAACCCATAGCTTACTATAGCTCAAAGTTAGACGCAGTAGCACAAGGCTATCCGCCTTGTTACCAGGGATTAGCTGTGGTACAATATGCTTATGACAAGGCCTCGACCATTACGATGGGTTACCCAGTAACTATTTTTACGCATCACAAAGTCACTGAATTAATTGAAAAAGGAAAGTTTGTATTGTCAAACTCAAGGTTGATGGAATATTTGGCATTACAGTGTAATCCGCTTATAGTGATTACGGATAGAGTGATCAACCGCTTATATGGATCAAAAAGCCTGGGACAGAATCGTTCCTATACAAACACTGTTTAAATAATTCACTTATAGCGATCAAGCAGTCCGCTTATAGTGATAATTTTGGGTCCTTTTATACATAACATATGTGGGAGAAATTAATAAATTACGGTAATTTATAGCGGCTCGCGCGTGCACGTCTTCAACGCGGCTCGCGCGTGCACGTCTTCAACGGAGGCTCGCGGAGCGTGTCACGGAGGCTCGCGCGTGCACGTCTTCAACGGAGGCTCGCGCGTGCACGTCTTCAGCGGCTGGTGAGCGCTGGTGCTGCAGCACATTGCACACCATGTCGGGTAAAAGAAAGTCTCTTTCTCTGAACGAAAAACGGAGATTCGTCGAAGCTTATGACAAACTGCCACAAACAACCCAACGAGATGATTTATAGCTACACAGTGCAATGCTGTAATTTAATTTGCTATTTGAATCGCGTTTCAAACAGCTGTACTGTAACGTTAATATACGTACTGTACAGTATTTTTCTGTTAACTTGCTGTAATAAAATCCAGTAAATAGCAAAGCTGTCCGTTTCATTACTTTATACATGTATTAATGTATTATATATACAAATGTCATTGGATGGTAATCTGCATACAAAATAAAGAAAATTATAAAATTTCGGTTATAGTAATCAACCGCTTATAGTGATCAATTTGACCCGGACAAATGTGATCACTATCAGCGGATTACACTGCACTAACATTTCCAGATGTTACCATACAAAGGTGTTCGACAGTAAATCCAGCAGAAATAATTCCGCATGATTTTGAAGAAATGCCAGATGATTGTGTAGCTGACTCTTTGACTTATACCAAACTACGGCCGGATGTATTATGAACGCCTATAGTTGGGGCAGAGGAAGAGCTGTTTGTGGATGGATCGTGTTTCAAGGATCATTCGGGAAACCAGGCGGGGTTTGCAGTGGTGAGACAGAACCCAGGCAAAACGTTTTCTGTTATTCACAGTTGTCATTGTAAACAGCCATGTTCAGCACAGTTAGCTGAGTTGAGAGCTCTTACAGCTGCCTGCCAAGAGGGAGCAGGTAAAACGGCAAATATATACACAGATTCTGCGTATGCACATGGTGTGTCATTTGTTCGGAGCAGTAAATTCGAAAACAAGGTTTTTGGTCACCATACTTGCAAACAATGGTTGATAATCAACTTAATGAATGTGAGATATGTGCAAAAAATAATGTACGAAAAACTATCACTACTCCATTGGGACACATTCCTACACCTGAGGGACCATTTAGACATTTGGTCATGGACTATGTGGACATGATTAAGAAGGTAAATGGAAAAAGATACATTCAGTAGATGGGTAGAGGCAGTCCCATCATAAGCTCAAAGTGCGGCTACTGTCATCAAATTCTTGACGAGAGAAGTCATGCCAAGGTTTGGAATTCCGACAGAAATAAGTTCAGACAATGGTTCAGCGTTTATTCAGAAAACAGTAAAACAGGTTATTCAGCAGCTGCATATCAAACAAAGGTTAGGCTGTGTGTATCATCCTCAGTCGCAGGGAATGGTGGAAAGGGTGAATGGGACACTCAAGACAAAAATAAACAAGGTATGTGCAAGTGCTAAATTGAATTGGATAGATAGATGCACTGCCACTAGCACTAATGAGTTATCGCATGCAGGCTAAGAGAATGACGCATCTAACTCCACATGAAATGCTTACGGGTCGACCCATGCCTGCACCTACCCTTAGAGGACCCCATAAGGGACCTCAGTTGGAGCAATTACAAATGGAGATAAGGGAATATATTAAAGAACTTACTGCTATACATAGGCTTATATTCCAACAGGAAAAAAGAGCCAGAGTTCCAGAGCCAGAAGACGACCCACCAAGGGGGGTGGAGCCCGGTGATCAGGTCTACCTGAGGGTGTTCAAGAGACACTGGAACGAGCCAAGGAGAGAAGGGTCATACAACGTGGTCAGAGCAACGCCAACAGCTATCCAGGTGGAAGGGAACACCACCTGGTACAACCTCAACCACTGCACCAAAACCACCCAGCCAAAGACGAGGAAGGAGCAGTTAGGAGCTACAGCACCAAAGCAAGGATGCTGAAACAGGTGAGTATGCTCCTGATACTCTACGGGCTCTGGCAGATGCCATTGGTCCAAGGGTGGAGCCAGAGGAAGGAGGAAGCACCAATAACACGGCAGGCCTGGAATAGCCAGGTATCGGGAGACAGCACTAGGGAGAATATGAAAGTGTTGCGGAAACAGAGAGAAGGGGTCAGAAAAAGAGGTTTATTAACTACACTGACGATGCATTATCTGCTTTAGGTGCACAATTGGAAGCTACAAGCGCTATGGCTTGGCAAAATAGGCAAGCCTTAGATTGGTTGCTGGCAGAGAAAGGAGGAGCATGTGCCCTCTTTTATAGGCGCTTTTCCACCAAGGCGTTTTCTGGGCCGGTTCGGAGCCAGAGCCTAAAACGAACCAGTTCTTCCTGTTTCCACAGACAAAGAACTGGCTCCCGGCCCGAAAAACTGGTTCGTTCTTGGCTCCAACTCTTTGCTGGGCCAGAGTTGAACCAACTAAGAACCGACTACGTCAGAGGTGGGGCGGGTGGGGCGGTTAGCAAGGTCCGCCAAAACTTTCTGAGCTCCATTTCACAACAAACCCCGACAATGGAAGTGACTAGTCTGATACAACCGCACCGATACCACTTTGGCAACGCAACGTTAACCTTGTAATATTTCTTAGCCAAGGAATATTTGGAATAAAGAAGATGCAACCGGTTTGTCCGTTTATGGATGTTTAATAGAAACTGGCGCGATCGGTACCGAGCAGGGCGTAGAATTGAGTGGGGACGCTGGGGACATGTCCCCACCAATTAACGGAGCACCCCCCCATCAGAACGGCGAATTAACGGAGCACCCCCCCCCCCATCAGAACCGCGAATTAACAGCGCACCCCCCCATCAGAACCGCGAATTAACAGCGCACCCCCCCATCAGAACCGCGAATTAACAGCGCACCCCCCCCCCATCAGAACCGCGAATTAACAGCGTACCCCCCCCATCAGAACCGCGAATTAACAGCGCACCCCCCCATCAGAACCGCGAATTAACAGCATACCCCCCCCCATCAGAACGGCGAATTAACAGCGCACCCCCCCATCAGAACGGCGAATTAACAGAGCCCCCCCCCCCCCCCCCATCAGAACCGCGAATTAACGGAGCAGCATTGTTTTTCTAAATAAACATTTTGTTAACATGTCTGCTTCAGTATACTTAAAGAACAGAGAAACAAATAAGATTCAGTTTTTATTTGAGTTATGACAGAACAGGTAGTAACTAAATATACAATTACAAAAACAAGATCACTCGTATCGCGATGTAGTCCGCCATTGTTCTTGTTGTGCTCGCGTTGCTGGGAAGGCGGAGACTTCTACAGACGTACAGTGACGTAATGACGTGGGGGCGGGTTGGCTCTCGAGGCTCTCTAGCCGGTGGAAAAGCAAGCCGGTTCTTCAGTTGAACCAGCTACGAACTGGCACTAGCACCAGCCCAGAACCAGCTCTCGGTTCACTTTGGTGGAAAAGCGGCTATAGGAGACATGTGCTGCACCTTTATCCCAAATAATACCGCTCCTGAAGGCTCATTCGCAATTGCAATAAATAAACTTAAGAAACTAAGACAGGAGGTGACAGACAACGCAGGACATGGTCAAGATTGGTTTTCATGGTTGAATTTTAGGTTGGGAAATTGGGGAGGCATGTTGATGAAAATAGGTGTGACACTCTTGGTAGTAATAATAATGGGACTGATTTTTTTTTTTTATTCCCATACTGAGATCCATGATAGCGTCTAGGATGGAAAAAGAGATGGTCCTCACAGTGGGAGACATAGTTGAATCAAAAAGGTTGGAATGGGAGTATGTGGGAAATAACGGCGGCCATGGTGATGATGAAGATGAGGTGTATGGGCCAATGAAGGCTTAATCTCTGAAAGACGATTTAACTCCCCGAGAAGGCTAACGTGATTGTGCTAGTAACCTTTCCATGTGAGTCACATGAGCGACCTGAAGATAAAGAAGAAATAACTACAATACTGCCCAAAACCTTGCATATGCATACAGCACACCAATACATGAAGATCATTGAAGAAAAGAATGAACAATGCTCTCATTGGACAATGATAATACGGCATAAAGAAGACATGTAAAAAGAGTTCCAGAAAAACTGTAACATGTGTAATAATAATTGGGATGAAGATTGTATACTGTTACTGTTGAGAAATGGTGAAAGTATGACAAAGTTAAGGGTTTCAGAAAGAATTAGATCATTCTTATATTCTCATTTACATAAGTATTTTGTTTTGCATGGATGAAATAGTTTTTTGTTGTTCCTTAGTATATCTTATTATTTAGTGTTTTTATGTTTTTGTGTTATGTATTCTTTAATATGATGTCTGGAATGTTCACGTCTTGTGAAAGAGTGATGATTCAGGCATAATGTTACAACTTATAGAGGGAACAAAGATGCAAGTCTCTGATTAAGTTATATGCTGCCACTTACAGAACATTTATAACTATGGCAATTACGATATATTCTTTAGATTTTTATCATATTGATTTGTTTATCTCATTATAACCATTTTAATGTATAACCATTGATTATTGAATGATGAGTTCAGCCCCCATGTGATATAACAAGAGGCAGTCCCGCTAAAAGGAGGTTTCCCTACAAAGATAGGTTTACTCCAGAGGACTGTGGAGATACATGGTGATCTTTACTTCCTTCCTGTAATTGGGCATTAGAACAGAGAGGAAGACGTTTATCTCGATGTACCTCGTCATAAGGGCCTAGGTCTCTGATTAGAGCCACATTGGTGGTCGGAGTATTTGACGCCTAAATCACTATATCACTATGGAATGAGATGATTGTATTACGGAGACTGACACAAAGGGTCTGAAATGTAATCACAAAAGTTGGGGCTTAGTAAGCCCCAAAGGGGGGAATATAGGAGATATTTTCCAGTACATTATTAAGAATGTCTTGTCAATATGCTGTGTGTGTGAATTAAGTGTGGAGAAATACAGAGAACAACTAGAGACACACACATCCACCTATGTTTATATTGAATGATCTTTGCTTCCAATATGTTCACGTTGAAAGCTCCTTGCATCTAACATGCATATGATGACGAAGTATGCAAGGCAGAAGCTCAGACTGAATGTCCGGAGATGGACATGAGCCAAGCCAAACGGTACTATCCTGTGCCGGTTACGGGAGAGAGAATTTCAAGTTCAAGTTCAAGTATTTTATTGTCACTTCACAATTTACACGTGAGTATAAGCAGTGAGTGAACAACTTTTTGTGCAAAACGCCCGACAGCCGACAGTAATTATAAAAGAATACAAAATAGAATAGAACTACAAAATAGAAATAGAACTGTACAAAATAGAAATATAACTATAAATAGAAATTCTGTGTAAAATAAAATAAGTAACCACGTATGGTGCTGTCTTGTGCCTAGTACAGAGAGAGGGAGAGAATACGTATGGTACTTTATCACGGTATCCACATAGGGTTGGAATGTATAAGCATGATTTACGTAACATTGGGTTTAAAAGACAGAGCTGAGTAGGGTGCGGGAGTCTTCTCTGCAGAATTGACTCAGGCTTTGTGTTGCTATTGGCAGTGACAAATAAAGTCTTTAACTTTCAAACTTTGGTCTTCCTGATCTCCCTCTTATGAATGTCAGAGTATAGGTAAAATCCATGACAGGGGCTGCAAGCCTGTGGTGCATTGGGCAATCAGTGCACCACAGGTTGTCAGCCACCAGCACACACAGAACACTAGCATGCTAGCTAGCACATGTACCATCTGTTCCATATCATTTTTACCTTTACCATTGTTGAATAATGCCCATAGGAAGGGCATGATTCTGTATGACATATGTGACTAACAATTCTGTATTTCTTTATTATATTCTATATATATTACTTCTTTATTAATAACTCTTTATTTCTTTAGCAATGCATAATCCTGCGTAGCATTTATGACTGACGTGTTAGATATAAGGGTTATTTTGACAGACAACACCAACGAAGGGGCTGTACGTGAGCCATTAAAGAACAAGGGCCTCGTCTGCAGCAGGGATAAAAATAGACTGGGGGAGTGCACACTCACAGACACACGTTTCCCGGTACACCGAATGTGAACTAGGGTTGGCCCCATAAACAATTGGTTTATAATTCTTTAAGATTTAAGATTTATTCCTTTTCATTTCATTGATTTTATTCCTTTTAAACTTTTTTATTATTATTATTGTACTTCTGTATAATTCATAACCATAACCAATTAGTTTATAATTCTTTAAGATTTAAGATGTATTCCTTTCATTGATTTTATTCCTTTTAAACTTTTTATTATTATTATTGTACTTCTGTATAATTCATAACCATAACCAATTAGTTTATAATTCTTTAAGATTTAAGATTTATTCCTTTCATTGATTTTATTCTTTTTAAACTTTTTTATTATTATTATTGTACTTCTATATAATTTTGTGTAGCATTAGGACTAATGTATGACTTATAAGGTTTATTTCAACAGAAGACACCAGTGAAAGACCTACAGCACCACGCTTCAGGTAGAAGAGTGGGGGGTCCCAAGCCTTGCATCTCACGTACACACACACACATCTCACCCTTATGATTCTTATATTATGAAGTATTGTGATTAATGTATAATTCTGTATGATCCTGTAATTCTTTGACAATCAATGATTTTGTGTATCTTGGTAATGTTTTTCAACACATATGACAAAGGGGTCGTGAACTCGAAGAGGCCCCATTTCCTGTGTTTTTTCTATACCAGGGGTTTCACATGCAGCAAGGCATGACAGTGGGGGTACGTTGAACACATACACAGTTTAGAGTTATTATTTTTTATTGTCATTATATTATGAAGTGTTTTTAACAATTCATAATCATGTAATTTTTCTATATGTCAATATAAGATTTTATTTCTTTAACACGGCACTTGAACCGATTTCCTTTATTGACAATATACGGGCCCCCCCGCCTTCGCCTCAAGAGCCTCTATATGACCCCTCGCTCCTCGCTTAGAGCTTAGGTGTCACATTTCACACCTTTGAAAAAACAATGAAGAATTCTGATAATTACCAAAATACCAAGAAACGTGACTCTTGTGTTCTTGTTTTTCTTTTGTTAATTTTTGAAATTTAAACTTTTATTATTATTATTTTTTATATACCAAGGTTTTGAGACATGACAATGAAATGACAAGTCTATGGGACAATGAAGATACACCCACACACTCCTTAATGTTATTACCATGAAATGTTTTGATACTTAATGATTCTATATTTTTGGTAAACAATATACCACTTGATAACATATAACATGTATGCCATAATTCTTATATTATGAAGTGTTTTCCTTAATGCATAATTAATGCCATAATGCTATATTGCCATTGATGCTTAATGCCATAGTTCTTCTATTATGAAATGTTTTGTTCAAAGCATAATTCTTGTGCTTCTTGGAAACCTATTTTGGTGGCCAATGCTGTGCACGCAACATGAACACGAGACTTGTGTACCGCCGAAAGGTGTGATCTTCGAATTAAGGGGCCCAAGCAAACGTACACAATGGAAAGTACGAGAATGCATCAAACCGGGCATAAAAAACAAATAAATATATATATCTGCGAGGCTGCGCACAAAGAGACATGTAGCCTACGTCCGGCCAAAGGTGTGAAGTACGAACTATAGGCGCCCAGGCATGAACCTGTATGCGGTGGAATTTACAGGACGATGCGAGATGGGTATTGAAAAAAGAAAAAAGCCATAAGGCAAATCTGAAAGCCCAGGCATGAATCTGAAGCGCAGTGGAAAGTTTCAGAAAGATGCGAGATGGGTATTGAAAAAAGACGAAGCCTGCGCGCGCAGGTGCCAAATTTTTGCTATAAAAGTCCGAACTCCCGAGGCAGGCGTGGCGCTCTAGCTCAGACTTTGAGACGCAGACAGCAGATTAGATAGATTGAACCCTGAACTAGGGATACTAGAATAAGACACTCTAGATAGAAAGATAATTTGGATAAACTTTGAATACATACATCGCTCGCTTCGCTTTGCTTATTATTGTAAAGCTATTATTTTGATTTAACTTTGAACAAAAAGAATAAAACTAATCCCACCTTGCAACTAAGGAACTGGGATTAAATCAAAATCTGGTGTAGAGCCAATCCATTATTGAACCCTCTCCAAGACCACTGAGATATTGAAGACCGAGACATCGATCGACACCAGCGCCCCGAAGGTGAGTTCCATGGGAAGCCTAACGGATATAAGTGCAGTTGGTCTTAGGTACTGATTAGACCTCATCTGTAACAACCGTTGTAAGAGGTTGAGGAGTGCTCATATGTAAGGCTATACAGGAAGTAAGTCTATATATGGGGGGGAGAACTTGACAAGTGGGTCACAAAATAAATCCTAACGAGTAACCGCCTACCTAGTAGAAGTGGACATTAATATCGCTATTGAAATGAGGCCTAAATACTGAGTGCGATAAAATCCTCCAAAGGGACGCGAGGTATTATATTAGTTGGTGTTGACTAATAAACGGTAAGCGTAGTCCATGGGTAGGAATACGGATAAATCATACAATCGATAGGTAAACCGCGTATTGTCGCATAGTTAATATCGGCCAGAGAGGTGGTGAGGCGGAGACACGGCCTCGATCATCCCTGAGATCCCCTAATAACACGAGCGAACGCGCAACATGTAACCCGCTTATGTCGCATAGTTAACAGAGGCCAGAGAGGTGGTGGGGCAGAGGCATAGGCCTCGACCATCCCTGAGATTCTCTAGTAGCATAGCGAACACGCAACACCAGCCAGCCGATCTCCCTGTCTACCTGTCTGCCCGTCTCTCCCTGCCTGCCGGTTCCCGCATCTGCCTGCCACGCTCGCCACCCGTCCCGCTGGCTTCACTCCCATTTTCTCCTCTGTATGTATCATAAATAAATATAAGTACTGCATAACCCCGAGTCTGAGTCGTGCGCTTGGGTCCTCCTGCTCACCACGTGACACTGCGTGCCCTACTACGCTCTTCGTCGTGGAATCCGGTACTGCCCTGCTCGGCATGGATCTCATCAATGGGCTGGGCCTGTGCTTCAAAGGCTCTACCATCCAGCCTGCTGCTACGATGAAGGCTCAGTTACCTCCAAATGCCCTGGGCTATGCAAAAGCCTTCATGCAAGGTCAAAGTGTCAGAGAATGTTCCACTTGTATGTCACAAATTACGGCGCTTACCTCTGTCTGTTCGAAATGCTGTGAGCAAAGAGATTGAGCGTCTTCTTCAAACAGGCATGATCGAGGCTTGGGTTTCCCCGATTGTTGTTGTGCAAAAGAAGTCAGGGAACATTCGTATGTGCGTAGACCTACGTGAACCCAATAAAGCTGTGATAACAGACAGCTTTCCTCTCCCTCACATTGATGAGATGCTCTCTCTGCTGCGAGGAGCGAAAGTCTTCTCTACCATAGACTTGGAAAGTGTCTACTTCCAGCTGCCTCTGCATGAGGAAAGTTACGATCTGACGGCCTTCATCACTCACGAGGGCCTGTTCAGGTTTTGCCGTGTGCCATATGGACTTGCCTCTGCTCCATCAGCCTTCCAGAACATGCTGGCTACCATACTGAAGGGTCTGCCGAATGTTGCTAACTACCTCGACGATGTCATCATCTGGGGCTGCACAGAAGCTGACACACTGAAAGCTGTTGCACAACGTTTGTAAGATGCAGGGCTACAGCTGAATACATCAAAATGACTTTGCATGGAATTCCTCCTGACGAGGATCACATCACTGCTGTTCTACATGCTCCAGCTCCTACTGATGCAGCCAAGCTAAGGTCATTTCTGGGACTGTTATCTTGGTATAACATGTTCATTCCAAACTTCGCTACTGTCGTGGAGCCACTACACGCTTGCGTCCAGACACTGAGTTCAGCTGGTCAGAAGAAGTGCAACACAGTTTCCTGACTGTAAAAAAACTGTTAGTGCACAGTCCAGCTCTGGCATGTTTGATCCTGATCTCCCTAACATGGTTTCAACCAACGTGTCTGATTATGGCCTCGGCTGTGTGTTTGCTCAGATCCATCCAGATCACACTGAGCACATTGTCGCTTTCGCATCCAGGACCCTGACCCCTGCTGAACGCAAATACTCAACAGTGGAGAAAGAGGCTCTGGGATGTGTGTGGGCAGTGTAAAAATGGAGGACGTATTTGTGGGGACGGAGATTTACACTCCGCACAGATCATCAAGCCTTGCCTCTGCCTACTGCCACTGATGAGAATGCAGAAGCTGAGTTCAGTTGCTATGCTGTGTGCTGCGTTGCCTGCCCTGTCTCCTGATGAGTTTGCGTCTGCCTCTGCTTCCTGTCCCGAACTGCCTCTGCTGCCGTCAGTGAGGTCCTACGCCCATACTGACTAATTATCTGTGCAAAACAATTCCATTTTCCGAGACTTACGGCTCATTGTTCCTGTCTCACTGCTCCACACCTTGGTTGGGCTGGCTCGCGAAGGCCACCAAGGCATTGTGTGGAACCAAACAACGTCTGAAATCTACTGGTGGCCAGGCATGGATGACCTGGTGAATGGTCAGGTAAAGAGCTGTCACTTGTGCCAGTCTTCAGATAAGACCGCTGCTCCTTCTGCTGCACCATTGCAACCAGTGCAGTTTCCATCAGAGCCATGGGAGAAGTTGGGCATTGATATGGTTGTCCCTTTCGAGACTGCTGCCTGGGATTGCCGCTTTGCCCTCACACTGACTGATTACCACAGTAAGTGGCCTGAAGTAGCCTTCACGGCCTCTGCTACCACTGCAAAAAAAATCGTTTCTGACAATGGATCTCAATTCGTGCAGAATTTGCTGCATTTTTAAAAGAATGTGACATACAGCACATAATGTGTCTGTGTATCACCCAGCAGCAAACGGAGCGGTTGAACGTTTTCACCACGTACTCAAATCATGCATCCAGTCCGTATAAATAATTGTTGTATGGCTTACTGAAGTTATGGTTACTGTTGAAAATATGTTGAATGTTATTGATGTTCAAGTGCCTTACATTTTGCACTATTTCCAATTATAGCAATGACAAGGTAGTGAAAGGTTATGCACTACCATTATTACTATTACTATTTACTTATATGCTATATCCTGTTGTGCACTGTCATTGATAGTTTAGTATCATTATTACGTAAAGGGGGAATATAAGCCTGTTCCTCAGGCTTCCTTTCTAACACCCCTATCAGACACGAGAATGGAAGAATCCGTTAGCTGTGACAGGTAACACAGCAAAATGTGACGTCTTATGTGGCAATTTTTGTCGTGTGGGGCGGGGGCGGGTCTTGAAAATCAGACCCGTGCAGGAATGACTTTTCAGTTACAATAAAAAAGAATGCTCTCTTATATATTTTGTTGTGCCGGCGTGGATTGCACATGCTTTGAGTTGTAATGGTGCGTTCCCTTTACCTCGGAAGTAGTGATGGAGAGTCAATCCCAAAAGAGTCGATTCCTCGACTCCAACAAGCTACAGAGTCGGGGTCGATCCTCGGTCAATGAATCTGGGTATCGAGACTACAGATTAGAATCGACTTTTTCTGTCTGTCTGCCAATTCTACCATTTTGGCTAGTACGCTGATTGGTCCAGTGCCATGACATTGATGTTTCAAAGCCAATTGCATTACTGGTTGAATGTTTGAAGGCGGCGGAACAGAAAGAGAAGAACAAGACGATCGGAGCGAGACGCCAATCATTGCCACTACTTCCACAGTGTGGACATTTTTTGAGTTGACGCAAGACGCAACTAAAGCTAATTGTAAAAGGTGCAAAAGATGGCTGAAATATAATAAAAGCTTGAGCACTATTTGGGAAAAAAATGTATACACATTATTGAACATACACTATATGGCCAAAAGTCAGTGGACACCTGACCATCACACCTATATGAGCTTGTTGGACATCCCATTCTAAAACCATGGAAATTAATATGG
The DNA here is from genome assembly GCA_002895965.2 of Coryphaenoides rupestris. NCBI lineage: Eukaryota > Metazoa > Chordata > Actinopteri > Gadiformes > Macrouridae > Coryphaenoides > Coryphaenoides rupestris. The sequence continues at coordinate 17,233 of PIJE02000001.1, forward strand.
AGTTGGACCCCCCTTTGTGGCTATGACAGCTGCCACTCTTCTGGGAAGGCTTTCCACAAGATTTTGGAGTGTGTCTGTGGGAATTTGTGCCCATTCAGCCAAAAGAGCATTTGTGAGGTCAGGCACTGATGTTAGACGAGAAGGCCTGGCTCACAATCGGCGTTCTAATTACTCCCAAAGGTGTTCAATGGGGTTGAGGTCAGGGCTCTGTGCAGGCCAATCACGTTCCTCCACACCAAACTTGTCTAACCATGTCTTATGGACCTTGCTGTGTGCACAGGGGCACAGTCATGCTGGAACAGCAAAGGGCCTTCCCCAAACTGTTGCCACAAAGTTGGAAGTGCCCAATTGGCTAAGATGTCTTCATATCCTGTAGCATTAAGCATACCCTTCACTGGAACTAAGGGGCCTAGCCCAAACCGTGAGAAACAGCCCCAGACCATTATCCCTCCTCCACCAAACTTTACAGTAGGCACTATGCATTCCAGAAGGTAACGTTCTCCTGGCAAACCATTCTGAATTGTAAATGTTTGTCTGTGGAGATTTCATGGCTATGTGCTTGATGTCATGCACCTTTTAGCAATGGGTGTGGCTGAAACACCTGAACTGAATTAGTAGGGATGTCCACTGACTTTTGGCCATATAGTGTAGATAATTTTAGTGTTTAAAATACGAGTGGATGGGGTAATTAATTGGATAAGCTTTATTGCCTCATGAAACACTACGGGGTATATGCGGGCCATGGCGCATATAGTGGACCCAAAAAAGACTTCCTACATGACGGAATTTATCGAGTCGAGGAGTCGATTCCATCGATTCTCATATTTTAAGTCGGAGTCGATTCCAAAAACGTACTTGTTATGTCCGTAGAATGACGGAGTCGACTACTGTATCTCAAGTCGGAGATTGTGCTTCTCCATTTATTTTACCACACATACATCAGAACCCAGAACACGTGAAGCGGAACCGACAGTCCGTAAATCGAGACAGTGGACTGTCGTGAACAGTCCCTAACCGAACAGTCTGTCTGTGAACGACCAGACGTAACATTTCCCCCCCCCTCACACAACCTAGGTGTGGTACTCAGTCACAAAGTCCCTCAGGTGCACGGGCCTAGTGTGTGCCCGTGCCGGGCGGCCCTCTGGTGCAACAACGACAGCTGGCGGTGGAACTCCGGGCTGTGCCTGAGGGGCTGGGGTTGCTGCGACCTCGAACCGTGCAGCCGGCAGGACTGTAGCGGCAGGCACACCAAACCCTGGGCAAGGGGGGGGCCGCACCTTACGCAGGTGACTAGCATGCCAGCGAGTGCCGTCGGCGAGCCTGAATGAAGCCGGGCCAAGCTGTTGGTCAACCTGAACGGGGTCCGACCAAAACGTCTGGAGTTTGTTGTTGCGGTGGGGCCGTTGGATCCTGACCCAATCCGAGACATCGATGGCCGGTGGCCTAACACGTCGGGCCCTATCGAACCGGTCTTTCATCAGGCTCTGGCGTGTGGCGACTGTGGCTCCAACTGGGTGGACCGAAGCCTGAGCCAGTGTAGGGCGGAGCCTATTCAGAGGTAGCTGGAGCTCCCGCCCCAGCATGAGGGAGGCTGGGGAGACTCCTGTGGTGGTGTGACGGGTGGCCCGATAGTGCAACAGCGTCTGGAGTAGACTGGTGGTGAGCGTGCACCCTTGTGTCAAGTGGGCCCTGATGCCATTCTTCAGTGATTGATTCAGCTGCTCCACCCCCCCGTTCGCAGCCGGGTTGTAGAAAACCGTGCGGATGTGGTGGATCCCTTTCCCCACCAGATATGAGGACAGTTCATGGGAGACCATTTGGGGGCCGTTGTCGGTCGTGATCTTCTTAGGCAGGCCCCAACGTGCGAACAGGGACTCAAGGATGTCGATCAACACCCTGGCTGTGACGGAGCCCACAGGTGTCACCTCTGGCCACTTAGAGTGGAGGTCGTAAACTACCACGAGGAACCGCTGGTGATGCGGCACCCCATGCAACTCGCCACAGACGTCAAGTTGCAGATGTTCCCAGGGTTGGGACGGCCAATCCAACGGCTGCATGGGTGGGGGCGGGGCTGGGGCCCTGGTCTTGCCGCTAAGAAGACAGGCAGTGCAGTCCTTGACCAGGGTCTCGATTTCCCTGTCGATGCCTGGCCACCACACCACGTCGCGACACCGCTGTTTGAGCTTGACTATGCCCAAGTGGCCCTTGTGCGCCACAGCAAGGACACGCGCCCGAAGGACACCTGGGACCACAGTGCAGAGCCCACGGGTGACGCAGGTGTTGTTCCAACACAACAGCTCCTCCCTGATCCTGGAGTAAGCGAGCAGCTCATCAGGCACCTTCGCTGGCCAGCCTTGCCTGATGTAGGTCGAGAGCGTAGAGAGGACAGGATCGTCAGCTGAAGCGTCCTGGAGCTCTTTCAGTGACACCGTCCCCTGAAGGGGCGTGTGGAGGAGCTGCACGAGATCATGCTCAGCTGAGTCCCGTCCGGAGGCCAGAGTTGGGCCTATGGGTGGGTTGGGGATTGCACGTGACAGCAAATCGGCCACCACATTGTCCCGGCCCGGTGTGAACTGCAGGCGGTAGTTGTACTGCTGCAGTCAGTCGGCCCAACGGTGGAGACGTAGTGGTTTGTGACCGGTGCCTGACGTGGCCAGAAGGGTAGTGAGGGCCTGGTGATCTGTCCTCAACGTGAATGCCCGTCCATAAAGGTACATGTGCCAGTGTTCACAAGCCCAGAGGCATGCTAAAGCCTCCCGCTCCCCCACTGAGTACCTCTGTTCCGTGGGGCTGAGGGCTCGAGAGGCAAAGGCTATCGGCCTCTCCACCCCACCTTGCAGCTGGGACATCACTGCGCCGATGGCCAAAGCGGAGGCATCGCATGTGACGAGTGTGGGGCTGGCCAGGTCAAAGTGTGCTAGAACTGATGGAGAGGTGAGCTGGGACTTCAGGAGGCGCACAGCGTCTGAGCAGGCAGGCGTCCAAAATCAGGGCTCGTCCTGTTTCAACAGTTTTCGCAGCGGCGCGGTTGTGGATGAGTACTGTGGCAGGAAGCGGAGATATTACGCTGTCATGCCCAGGAAAGAGGCCACCTGAGCGGCTGAGGTGGGCTCCGGGACACGGTGGATGGCCGCCGTGTTCGAGTGTAGTGGGTACGTGCCGTCAGCTGAGAGGCGGGACCCTACAAACTCAATGGCTGGGGCGGCAAATACACACTTCTCGCCGTTGAGTGTGAGGTGGTGCTTGGCCATCACCCTGAAAACACTGTGGAGGCGCTCGTCGTGGCTCTTGGCGGTGGCCCCGTGGACCACAATGTCATCAAGGTAGATGGCCACACCGGGGATCCCAGCGAAGATGGAGGCCATGAATTTTTGAAAGCAGCTGGGGGCAGAGCTTAAACCAAAAGCCATGCGCTTATAACGAAAGACCCCTTTGTGGGTGATAAACGCAGTGAGGTTGCGGCTCTCAGGGTGTAGTGGCACCTGGAGGTAACCCTGGCGGAGATCCAGTTTGGAGAAAACGGTGGACCCGTGGAACTGGGCGGTGACTTCCTCCATAGTTGGAAGGGGATACTTGTCGGGGATGATGGCCTTGTTTACCGCTCTCAAGTCCACGCAGACTCTCAACCCTCCAGACTTTTTCTTCGCCACCACCAAGTTAGAAATCCAGGGTGATGCATTCACTTGCTCGATGATGTCGCCATCGAGCATGCTCTGCAACTCAGAGGAGATGTCATCGCGGAGAGCCAGGGGAGAGCAGCGGAGGGGCTGTATGACTGGCGTCACCTTTGAATCTACCAGGGGCTGGTGGGCGAAGATCTCGAGGCAACTCACACCACTGAACAGTGCAGGCCACTGTTGCTGCCAGGGGATGACAACGGTGTGAATCTCTGAGCCAGTGGTGTCTAACAGGGTGAAACCAAGGCGGTTGAAGAGGTCTAGACCTAGGAGGTTGGTCCCCCGGCGTGTAACATTGAACCTGAAAGCCGGATGAATGTCTTCTCTCCATACCTCACAGGCAGCTGAAGGGACCCCACAATGTCGATCTCCGAGTTGGCGTAGCCACGCAGGGTGGTGGTGGGGGGCCCAATGGTTCGTGGGGGAAAAACTGGGTGTAAGTCGCCAAGTTCAGAAGAGACACCGTGGCTCCCGTATCTAGGAGGAGGGGCAGAGTGACCTCGCCAACCATTAACGAACACGTTTTGAATGGTGCTCGCCCTGAGCTGACATTGTGGATGAACGTGGTGGGTTGCTGGTGGGCTCTAGCTGGGGCAGACCTACAAACCTTGTGGAAGTGATTTGCCTTTCCACAGTTGGAGCAGGTTTTTCCACGGGCTGGGCATATCTGAGCTCTAGAATTGTGTGCAGGAGAACCACAATTACCACAAGGCTGGTGTTGGCGGTCACGTGACTGGGACGCCAACAGTATGCTCTCCCCGCTGCTGTCTGCGCCCACGTGGGGTAGTGGCGCATTTGAGCCGATCGAGGTGGGAGGGGCTGACAGACTTGCTGCGCATCCGAGAGCAGATTCAACCTGGACCGCTAGATTTAAAGCCACTGCTAATGTCAGGTCATCTTTTTCCAACAACAGTCTTTCCCTAATTTTGTCACAGTTTGTATGGACGATAAGTTGGTCACGTACCATTTCATCCTGCAACGCCCCAAACTTGCACAAGCTGGCCAAACCCCGTAGATCCGCCACGTACTGCGTCACTGACTCCCCCGCGCGTTGATACCGCCGTCTGAATATGGTATGACGGAGGAGAGCACTCTGCGGAGCGGCGAAATGTCCTCTTAGTAGCTCCACAGTCTCTGTGAACGTTGTCGCGGTGCCGAGAGTTCCGAACACACGTTGTCCCTCTGCTCCTAAACCGTGCAGCAGCAGTGCACGTCGCCTCCCCTCGGATACACCCTCCAAGCCGGCAGCAAGGATGTATGTTTCGAACGAGGAAATCCAGCGAGACCACGGGACTGGTGGCTCTCCTGGTAGGGCTAGGAACGGAGAGGGTGGTGGAAGGGAAAAATCAGCCATCCTCGTCGCCAAATGTTATGTCCGTAGAATGACGGAGTCGACTACTGTATCTCAAGTCGGAGATTGTGCTTCTCCATTTATTTTACCACACATACATCAGAACCCAGAACACATGAAGCGGAACCGACAGTCCGTAAATCGAGACAGTGGACTGTCGTGAACAGTCCCTAACCGAACAGTCCCTAACCTGTCTGTGAACGACCAGACGTAACAGTACTATGCAGCATTTTGCACATACAAACACTGTGTGTGTACGACTGATTTTATGAGACACAAATTGACAGAAGTGCTAAAAACAGTATATAATACAGCTTTCACTGATGTGGAGCGCGGAGCAGCCATCTTGGATTTCTAAGTCGGGGTTGTGACATTCGTCCGACTTTCCAAGTTGGAAATCTGACTTCAGTGCGCGTTCCCGGGAAACTTCCGACTTTGTACTTGGAAATTCCGACTTCCGAACGCACCATTAGCCTATGCCAAACAAATGTATTCGTTGACATTTTTTCTCCATATAATTGCTGAAATGTTGGAATATATATTTTTGTGACATAATATAATAAGCCGTTTTTTGGACAGCTCTTCTGTCTCCGCGTGTGTGGGCGCGTGTGTGATGACATCATCGCCGACTAGTTTTTTTCGACTTCATTGCTAGAAAGGTGGCTTGAAGAAATCAGTAGTCGTGCAAGCCCTAGTATATTGTGCTATCTTGTATATTTTCTATGCATATATACTGTATGTGGCCCGGTGACAAATGATGGAACCGGACACAGAGTAAAATTATGTTCATGTGGGTACTTGATTCCCTGACTGCACTCAAAAGAGAACGCTAATACTGTAATTCCAAGAGTTTATCACATTCACAGGGATAACAAAACAAAATAATTACTCACCTTTAACATGGAACAAGTGAGGAGTTAGATATCTCTGCTATGAACAACCTCTTTCGAAACACTTTCCCGAGCAAGACTTAACTTAATGAGCTCGCAACATTAAGTTCAGTACCCAAGACAACATTAGTGGCATTTCTAAATAGATACAAAACTGGCACTGGCAAATACACATTCATGAACGGACACTTGTTGAGTTCAGTTAGCTTTAGTCAGGTAAGGTAGTGGCAAGTACGTCTCAGTTCTCTCAGGTTTGTCAAAAGTCAAGGAGTCAGATGTGGGGCTTTAACAGTCCTACCACACTGGTGGAACCTAATGATGGGAATGAAGGAATGGGTGGTCCCCTCCTCCGGGCACAAGATGGTCTTTGTCCAACTCTAATATAGCAAGGATAATATTGAGAAGAAGTATTGCACATAACATTAAGAATACTGCACATGATGATGAGAGTAGATGAGAGGTAGTGTAAGGTAAAATTGAGAGGTAACATGATATAAATAATACAGCACATGATATCGAGAATATTGCACATGATGTTGGGTAGTAATATTAATATTGCACATGATATTGAGAGAGTGCACATGATGTTGAAAGGTAATTTTGCTCATGATATTGTTCTCAGTGTTCAGTGTCTTATATTTCAACTGTCTTTCCTGCAGAAGGGGGAGGAGTTTTAAAGTTTGATGCCCACAGGCTGAAAGGACCTCCGGTGGCATTATGTGGTGCACCTCGGTAGTCTCATTCTATGGCTGAAGTTGCTCTGGTATGACTCCAGTGTGGCGTGCAGGGGATGAGAGGTGTTGTCCATAATACTGAGTAGTTTACTCAGCATCCTCCGCTCTGAGACCTCCACCACAGACTCCAGTTCCACTCCCAGGACAGAACCCGCTTTCCTGATGAGCTTATTGAGTCTGTTAGCATCGGTTGCCTTCACCCTGCTGCCCCAGCACACAACAGTGTAGAAGATGACGCTGGCCACCACCGAGTGATCATCTGCAGCATGGTTTTACAGACGTTGAAAATACAGGCGACTCTGACCTTTCTTGTACAGGGCCTCTGTGTTTTTAGTCCAGTCCATCTTATTGTCTATGTGGACGCCCAGGTACTTGTATTCCTCAACAATGTCCACATCGGTCCCCCTGATGCTGACTGGTTTCGGGTGGGTCGGTTGCTTCCTGAAATCCACCACCAGCTCCCTAGTCTTGCAGGTGATTTAGTCCACACCACTCCGCGAAACTGTCCAGCACACTCCTGTACTCAGCCTCCTGTCCCTTGCTGATACAGCCCACAATGGCAGAGTTGTCCGAGAACTGTGAGCAGTATCTGAAGTCTGAGGTGTAGAGTGTGAACAGGAAGGGAGACAGGACTGTCCCCTGAGGTGCTCCCGTGTTGCTCACTATTGTGTCCGATATGTTGCTCTGCAGCCTCACATACTGTGGCCGACCTGTGAGGTAGTTGATGATCCAGGCCACTAATGGAGCATCCACCTGCATGTCCACTAGCTTTTTCCCGATCAGGGCAGGCTTTATGGTGTTGAAAGCGCTTGACAAATCGAAGAATGTGACTCTGACAGGTGAGAATAAGCCCTGTGCAGCAGAAAGATGATGGCATCTTCCACTCCAATGCAGGGCTGGTAGGCGAACTGCAGGGGGTCTAGTGATGGTGCACGGATGTGCTTCAGGACTAGCCTCTCCAGGGAATTCATGACATGTGAAATTAAAGCCACTGGTCTGTAGTCACTGAGGGTGTTTGCAGGCTCAGGTTGAAGATGTGTTGGAAGACGCCGCACAGCTGAGTCTCACACACCTTGAGCACTCTGGGGCTGAGGCCGTCAGGCCCCACAGCCTTGCCTGGGCGTAGTCTGCTGAGTTCACTTCTCACATCCTCTGCCGTGATGGTGACTGGCCCTGGAGAGAGGAGAGGGAAGAGGGGAGGGGACGGAGGGAGAGGGGAGAGGAGAGGGAAGGAGAGGGGGGAAAAAGAGGGAGGGAGGGAGGGGGGGGGGGGGTGGACAGGAGCCATATAATCAAACCTGTTAAAGAACAGATTTAACTCATTGGCCTCATCCAGGTTTCCCTCCCCTGGATGGTCTTTGCTCCATGGCCGGTGATGGTTCTCATGCCACTCCACACCTCCCCGAGGTTCTTCTGCTGGAGCTTCCTCTCAAGCTTTCTTCTGTAGTGCTCCTTCCCCTCTGTGATCTTTTTCCTCAGTTCTCTCTGCACCTTCTTCATCTCATTCAGGGGCACGGTGGCACAGTGCTTGCACTGCTGCCTCACAGCAAGAAGGTCCTGGGATCGATTCCCGCCTGGGGCGCTGTTGACTGTCCCGGCCTTTTTGTGTGGAGTTTGCATGTGCTCCGCGGGGTCTCCTTACGGAGTAAAAGAACCCCAATTAAAAACATGTGAAGATCGCCTCTCCTGTCCACATCCCTGACCAAGATGTGGACGTAAAACCTGGAGCTGTTGGTCCCCGGGCGCCATCAGAATGGCTGCCCCTGGAGGGGCAGCAGGATGGGTTAAATGCAGAGGACGTATTTCCACGGGCCACCCTCCCTGCATGCGTGTGTGTTTGGCAGCCGCCACTTCCCGCTGTGTGTTGTGTGACCAATATGTGTGGATTAATAAAGATCTTCTTCTTCTATCTCCTCCTTGTCTCCACTCCTGAAGGCTGCCTTCTTCCTGTTCAGTGATGCCTTGATGTCCTTAGTCACCCAGGGTTTGTTGTTGGGTAAGCAGTGCACAGACTTGGTTGGGATCACACAGTCCGTACATAGTCTGTTATGCAGCCTGTGAGTCCATCTATGTCCTGGCCCTGGAGGGGCAGCAGGATGGGTCAAATGCAGAGGACAAATTTCCACGGGCCACACTTCCCGCTGTGTGTGTTGTGTGACCACTATGTGTGTGGACTAATAAAGATCTTCTTATCTTCTTCTTCTTCTATGCATTACAGAGAACATCTGTCATCTCACAAACAGCCCTGGAGAGTCTCCTCTGCATCCTGAGACCAGCTCCGTACAGTTCTGGTGACCACTGGTTGCCGATGGACCGCAGGTTTATAGAGGGGCCTAAGGTAGACCAGGTTGTGATCTGATCTGCCCAGGGGAGTGAGAGCTATAGAGCTGTATGCCTCAGTAACATTAGCATACAGCAGGTCCAGTGTTTTATTTTCCCTAGTTTTGCAGTCCACAAACTGTTTAAATGTGGGCAGGGTTGATGTCAGAGTGACATGGTTAAAATCACCTGATATCGATATGAATGCGCTTGGGTACAGTGTCTGTAGATGCGCAGTCACGGAGTTGATGACGTCAGCAGCCTGTGACGCATTAGCCGCGGGACGAAGTTAAACAACCAGCATAATGGCCTGGGAAAACTCTCTGGGCAAGTAATATGGACGGAGACTTACTGCTAGCAGTTCAATGTCCAGGCTGCACACGCGTTCTTTCAATGTAATGTGTCCAGGGTTGCAACATCTGTTGTTCATGTAAATAGCGACTCCCCCTCCTTTCTTCTTGCTGCTTTCGTTGCAACTCCTGTCCACCCGCACCAGCTGAAAGCCGGCTAAGCTAACTACAGTGTCCGGAACATTGTCATGCAGCCATGTCTCCGTGAAGCACATAAAAGAGCCCTCACGAAACACTCTCTCGCTACTTGAGAGTGATGTTAACTCGTCCATCTTGTTCACCATAGATCGTACGTTCTCCATAATGATAGACAGGAGATACGGTCGGTATCTCCTCTTCCTTAGCCGTCTTCTCCTCCCGGCCCTGCAGCCCCAGTATTTCCTCCTCATCTATCTGGGGATTTCGGGTCTCCCGCCGGCCCCACCACACATTCGGAGGTTCAGCAGCTGATCTCTGGTGTAAACAATGGAGCCCTGGGTCGCGTCCGTGTCCGCCATGATGGGGGTCAATAAAAGTAGTCCAAAAATTGCAACAAAAAACAACGAAAGAACTCGCGGAGCCATCTTGTTCTGCTGTCCAAATATCTTAGCTTACTAATTAAATAACAAGAAATCTAAAAAGAAGTAAATAAAATAGAAAAAAGTTAAAGAGGCACAAGATCGCGAAAAGCAACTCTGGCAGGCAGCTGCCCGGGACGGCGCCGCAAGTGAACAAGTAATGCCAGTGTGACATAGTGTAGTGATGGCAGTTCACGGATGAGGGGGTTATGGTCAGTGTGTGTGTCTCGGGGTGTGCCTGGAGCCTTCTTTAACACGTGTTTTGGAGACCGTCCCTTCTTCATCTTCACGGCTCTTGAGACGGTGGTGGAAACAAACAGGTGCGCCTGGAGGAACCTTCTAGTACCTAGAAGAGTACTTCCTGGGACTAGAAGTTCCTATCTGGCCGCAAGGTTGTTACGGGCTGTTGTCTTGTTTTAGTTTGTTTCACACGTAACAAGACAAGCTAGGCTTGCATGCTGCCGGTTTTCTAGGAATATACAAGTATATATAAATATATAAGGAATATATATATAAGTATATATAAATATATAAGGAATATATAAGTATATATACATTTATAAGGAATATATAAGCATATATAAATATATAAGGAATATATAAGTATATATACATTTATAAGGAATATTTCCACCTACCAGCCGGGAGAGCACACAGTTGAGCCCACAGGTGCACGCACAGGTGAGCCCACAAGTGAGTCACATTCATGTCGTCACCCGTTCACCAAGAGATATTAAAACACTTTTTGTACACAAAAAGTTGAACTATTATCAAGCTAGAGGAGACCAACACACCCCAGCTGCCCCAAAGCTTCACCACCGCGTCGTCGGCATCCGCTTATGTGGAAACCAAAAGTAACGTTCACGTAACCGCTGCCCAGAGCTTCCCAGGGGAGGGCTGACCAGGTGAGAGCTGCCCAGGGGAGGGCTGACCAGGTGAGAGCTGCCCAGGGGAGGGCTGACCAGGTGAGTGCTGACCAGGTGAACACTGACCAGTTGAGAGCTGCCCAGGTGAGAACTGCCCAGGTGAGCGCTGACCAGGTGAGAGCTGCCCAGGGGAGGGCTGTCCAGGTGAGCTCTGACCAGGTGAGCGCTGACCAGGTGAGAGCTGCCCAGGGGAGGGCTGACCAGGTGAGCGGTGCCCAGGGGAGGGCTGACCAGGTGAGAGCTGCCCAGGGGAGGGCTGACCAGGTGAGAGCTGCCCAGGTGAGAGCTGACCAGGTGAGCACTGACCAGGTGAGTGCTGACCAAGTGAGTGCTGCCCAGGGGAGGGCTGACCAGGTGAGAGCTGCCCAGGTGAGCGCTGACCAGGTGAGAGCTGCCCAGGGGAGGGCTGACAAGGTGAGCGCTGACCAGGTGAGCGCTGACCAGGTGAGAGCTGCCCAGGGGAGGGCTGACCATGTGAGTGGTGCCCAGGGGAGGGCTGACCAGGTGAGAGCTGCCCAGGTGAGAGCTGACCAGGTGAGCACTGACCAGGTGAGCGCTGACCAAGTGAGTGCTGCCCAGGGGAGGGCTGACCAGGTGAGAGCTGCCCAGGGGAGCGCTGACCAGGTGAGCGCTGACCATTTGAGAGCTGCCCAGGTGAGAACTGCCCAGGGGAGGGCTGACCAGGTGAGAGCTGACCAGGTGAGCGCTGACCATTTGAGAGCTGCCCAGGTGAGAACTGCCCAGGGGAGGGCTGACCAGGTGAGAGCTGACCAGGTGAGCACTGACCAGGTGAGAGCTGACCAGGTGAGCGCTGACCAGGTGAGAGCTGCCCAGGGGAGGGCTGACCAGTGGAGCTAGACGTCCAGCGAAGCGAACGCCAGGCCGGATCTACCATACCTACCCGGATCTTGACTTGTGTGTGTTCATGTGTTATTTTATTGTGGCGAGCGCCACGGAGAAGGAGAGGAGTCGGGCGCGGAGTATTGTTTTATTGTTGCTCTGTGCCCCATACACCGCACGACCCCAGAGTCAACGAGTCAAGTTTTATTGTGTTTACAGCCTCAACACATGCCGCCGGGGGTCGCTCCCGGGGGCACAGCTTTCACCCATGGTGGCAAACATAACATAACACATCAATGACCCTAGTATGTCTGGCTGTGGCTGTTTGGGTGGGACTGTCTTGCGGTAGCTAAAGCCTCTAATGCTCGTTACCCATCCCGTCAGTGTGTACAGCTGCATTGAACACAATACTGCAGTGTTTGTCTGCACACTGGCCAGGTAACCGTGTGGTGGGGTGGGACGCGTCATGGCCCCATAGCAGGTGGAGGCTCTGGCATTCCACACTTACTGTACGTCTGCAGCTTGTCCCCGGTTGGTATCTCATATCAACTGTTTATTTTTTTTCTCCCCCAAAGAATTGGCAACTTATCACGGTGTCTACAATCTACAATAAACCGGCATATTCAACACCAGCTGCCTGTGTCCTGTGGAGGAGCCCCTGGAAAGCCACTTTAATGTGGCGTGTAGCAACAGCAAGTATATAAGTAAAATAATATATTTTATGATTTTATTACAGTAGAGAATACACAAAAATGTATAAATGTAATGAATATTGTTGGCATGGTGTTTATTTACCCATATATACTCATACAGCATAGTTAGATTTTTTACTTGGTGAAATACACATAAATTATAGAATACACATCAGTTAGATGCAAACAACTATTCTATACTAAACTAAATACTAAACTGCGAAACAAAGGCCTCAGACTCAATATACTACAATATATTAAATCATTGGAATGTAATAAAGACAAGCCTACATTTAATAACAATTTTAAGAAATCTAAGAAAAAGATCTCAATTGTGTTGTGACTGGTAAGCTGCAAATTAATTGCCCTGCTGGAGATAAACAAAGTTGTCTGAACTGAACTAGTATTTTAAATATTAAATGTTAATGGACACATAATAAGTGTTGGTTTCCTGTATATAGTTTCTTGGTATAGTTGTTGTAGTTGGCTACTTTCTACTTGTCTTCATTGATCGTAATAAGAAACTGATAAAACAAGAGAGAATTTGTGTTGCTAAATGCTGCTGTTGATATCAACTACTGCACATTGGCTAAACATCATGAATAAATATCATTTAATTTCATGGCATTTAAAATAATTGTCTTATTAGGTACCATATAAACCAGACAGAGAAAATGTTCTGCTAAAAGGTACAATATTAATTTTGTCTTCTTTATAACTTGGAAATCAAACCGCGCCCCACGCCTGCAGTCACATGTGTGGAATAGATCCAGGCAGCAGGTCTGGCTTGTCCCGCCCGCAGGCCCTGCCCTCGCTCAGCCCTGGGCTCTGATCTCCCCCCTGGAGCCCCTTGACCATGAAGCCTGGGCTGTTGCCACCGCAGAGCTCTACCTGGGCCGAGACGCAGAGGCCAGGCCGGTCCGTGGGCTGCTGTGGAGGGGTGTGGGTGATGGTGACGGGCGGCATGGACTTGGGGCTGGTGGCGTTCTCACTCAGGCTGCTGACCGTCACCGAGGACTGGGTGCCGGGGGTAGTTCATGGGTAGAGGGGGTAAGAAGTGGGGGTGGTTGGGCATCACTTGGAATTTTCTTTTCGTAGCTTGTTATTCATTTTGGGTAAAATTACTAAACATTAAATTAAAACCTAAATGTCCTAAATGTAAAATGCTTCGTATTCTACAGAGGTGATTTTCCACATGTTGGTACATTCAAGGTCCTATTGATAACATTGACAACATTTAGCCACTAGATGTCGCTCTCCCCCTCCCCCCTTCCATTCCATTCCAGTGGTTGCCAGTTTGTTGCACAACCTGGAACTCCAAAGACAAGTGAGACTCAGACAGACATGTCAAGTGATGAATGCAACGTGTAGCTAGACATCAAGGTTAATTTGTTACAGCGCACTTGGGATTGGTACCAGAGTGCAGCTGGGTGCTTACTGTCAAATTCAGCCATCTTCTTCTTTTTTTTATTCATCTCCATGAAATGTTAATGAACGCATAATAAGTGTTGGTCATCAGGTCATCATATAAATATGAAAATGTAATTTTGTCCTGAATATAGTTTCTTGGTATAGTTGGTGTAGTTGCCTACTTTCTACTTATTTATGAATTGCACCTTTAAGTGTGTGCTTACATTTGCAACAGAGCCCTGGCTGCGCACCACTGTCTTCTTCTTCCTGGCCAGGTTGGGGTTCCAGTGGCACACCAGGCTGTCGTTCTGAACGCTGTAGTTCTTGTGACCAACCAGCCAGTAGGTATTCATCTTACCTTTACCCTGAATGGAACAGGCTTGAGTTAAACTACGGTTAACCAGTGTTTGCCGTAAAAATTTTTATTGATTATTATTGTTATGTGTTAAGTTAAGTCTCAAGTAACAGGTGGAATCTTTTGTTGTCAACCCAAAAGCCGACATAATCCACACTAAAATGGAAGCGTTAAAATTAGCTGTGTGTCTCAAGCAGGGCAGCCCCTTGTAGGCCCCTGGTGGGCCCCTGGTAGGCCCCTGGTGGGCCGCTGGTAGGCCCCTGGTAGTCCCCTGGTGGGCCCCTGGTAGTCCCCTGGTGGGCCCCTGGTGGGCCCCTGGTAGGCCCCTAGTAGGCCCCCCTCACCTTGACCTCGATCTCCCCGCGCAGCTGCAGCTCGTAGGCGTTGTCCTTCATTAGGGCCAGGTAGGTGGCGGAGCTGGCGTGGATCTTCTGGGCTGATTCACAGTAACACACACGATACACACACTCAGACATTTCCCGCCTGCTTCCTGGAACTCCAAAGACAATTGGTTGAAACCAGTCCTCCCAGGCGACTGAATTTAGGCTGTAGCCTGGATCTGAAAGCAGGTGAGATTAACTTTTCTAATGAGTAGGTTTTTTTAACTAAATGGGTAAATACTGTACTCCCATTTTTGGGAGGGTTGGCTCACTCAAGACATACGTCTATCCATATGTTTTGAGTGTGAGGGCATGGCTAAGGGCTGGTGTGTGTTAGCCTGACAGAACTGTCAACTCTTTTACACACCATTTCCATCTTCTGTCAGTCACACACAGTGTGTGTGTGTGTGTGTGTGTGTGTGCCTACGCAGGCTCGTGGACTCCATCCTCGAGGCTGTGTTGACCGTATCCCCGAACAGACAGTAGCGTGGCATCTTGTAGCCCACGATACCTGCCACACATGGACCTGAACACACACACACACACACACACACACCACTAATTATGACGCTAACACAGAGAAGTAAGCATAAGAGACGGAAAGATAGTGATGCTGTCTTACATGGTGTGTGTGTGTGTGTGTGTGTGTGTGTGTGTGTGTGTGTGTGTGTGTGTGTGTGTGTGTGTGTGTGTGTGCGTGCGTGCGTGCGTGCGTGCGTGCGTGCGTGCGTGCGTGCGTGCGTGCGTGCGTGCGTGCGTGCGTGCGTGCGTGCGTGCGTGCGTGCGTGCGTGCGTGCGTGCGTGCGTGTGTGTGTCTGTCTTTCTGTGTGTCTGTCCTTCTGTGTGTCTGTCTTTCTGTGTGTCTGTCTGTCTGTGTTTTGGGAGCTGATGGTGATGATACAGTATATGGTCATGTTGATACTCAAAATGGAATGACAGCGTAAAATACATCCACAATACATCCTGCAAGTATGAAACAGTATCAGGGTTGACAGACGATTCTTGCTTGGATGTTGTGGCCCTGGAACCTGGAGTCTGCAGGGGGTGGGGCTGCAGCCTCACCTGGCCCAGTTAGAGTCTGGGGGGTGGAGCTGCACGCCTGCGGTGCATTGGCTAATCCAGTGCACTACAGGTTGTCAGCCATCAACGCACACACTCAAGAGAGTGCCAGCATGATAGCTTGTACCATCTGCTCTGTCGGCCATTTTTATCAAACCTTTTGCAATAAACAAGACTTCCTACCACAATACACAGAATGTGGCTTAGTTCGGGGCTCCTCCAAGGACACAGGCAGGGTGATGATGAAAAGTCCGGTTTATTGCAAAAGACTTGATGCAGACAGTGCAGATGGTACAAGCATGCGCTCTCTTGAGTGTGTGTTTTGATGGCTGACTTAACCTGTGGTGCACTGATTAGCCCAGAGTGCAGAGTAGGGGGAGCCAGGAGGAGCTTGGCTCCCCTTGATAAGACAATGGCTCCCCTGAAAGCATGATTTGTGGAATTTTGGGGGGCCACTAAAGGTATTGACAATGTGCTATTTTGCTATGAATTTCTGGTTTTCTGTATCGTCATTATCATGTATCATGCATAAAATGTGGCTAGTTTAATGTATGATTCATGTACAAAGATTATCACTAATTCACTTTAATAAACATGACAACATGCATGATATTCTTGCCAACACAATCAAAGCGTGGTGGCGCTGCCACCGCTGCCAGACTTCACTCATGTTGACATTTTACCTAAATGATCAGAAGAAAAACTACCAAACGTTTTTGAGTCTGTGCATCAAATCTTTAGCAATTTTTTGTTTTGTAGTCAGCAATCAAGAGGCTATAAGACATGTCAAAACGAAAACAAGGGAATCAAAGCAACAGCCAATCGACTCTGGAGAGCCACGCTTCTGTGTTAATGTAGTTCCTGACAGGCTGGCGTGCTCTGTTTGTGATGTAATGCTTATAATATTTTTGTTATTTCACCTAACCGTGTGTTATTTGTGTTGATAAAATACAAAGTAGGCAATTAGGCTATGCTTGTACCCTGGAAATCCAGAGTTCTCGCGAGAGCACAATTAGAATTTGCTCAGCGAGTACTCTGGTAACGAGTAACATGCTCATTAGCTATGCCCGTTGTTCCGAACATCAACCAATCACATCGGTGTATCTGATATAGGCGGGCCAGTCAGTAAACATTGCAAGATGGCTATCGAAAATGTTGACTGAGTATCTGTACAAACTAGGGATGCACCGAAACCACTTTTTTTCAGACCGAGTACTTGCCGATAGCGAATACCGATACGAGTACTTAATAAAACCATTACAGTTCTAATGACTTTGAAAACATAGAATTTTGTCTGGGGAGGGGGGGGGGGGGGGTGCTCCGTTAATTCGCGGGTTCTGATGGGGGGGGGGTGCTCCGTTAATTCGCGGTTCTGATGGGGGGGGTGCTCTGTTAATTGGTGGTGTCCCCAGCGTCCCCACTAAATTCTACGCCCATGCTCGGTACCATGCGCAGTTGCTATTAAACATCCATAAACGACAACTCGGTTGCATCTCTTTATTTCAATATTCCTTGGCTAAGAATATTACAAGGTTAACGTTGCGTTGCCAAAGTGGTATCTCCGTGGTATTTCCATTAAGCTACATTTACGTCTCTCTGTCAAACTATTCTCCAAAACAAACTCGTTTCCGTCGCTCTGGATACGTCACCCCGTGTATTCTTCTGATTGGTCGTAGTGTTATCCAATTGCGTGCAGTGATATTTTCAAACGCATTCTTGGTGCCGCCCCTCGAGTTGGGCCATTTTCATTGCTCATTACCAGACCTACAGCTTTCTAGATGTAGGTCTGGATTTCCAGGCTACTATGCTTGTGCAACAGAGATGAAATGACAAGAAATGTTATTGTCACTTACGATAGATGTTTTATTACCATATGTATTCATTTCACCAAAATCACTTGTTCTGTTGTTTCCACGTTAGTTAAAAAAAGCTCACCCGAAGCCTATGGTATAGTTGGCACACTGGATTAGCGAATGCTCCACAGGCATGCAGCCCCCCCCCCCCCCCCCCCCCCCCCCCCCCCCCCCCATCCCCAGACTCTAAATGGGCCAGGTGAGGCCAATTAAGCCAGCCACCAAACACACACACTCCCACAGATGTGTTTTAGTATTTTAGTATATCAACATGGTTGTACATCTAAATGTCTGAGAACAGACACAATATTCTCAAGGTTCGCCTGAAACCACTGTTCCACAAGTACATGCTATAGTAAGAGTAGTAATAGTAGTAGTAGGGCTGCTTGCGTGTAGCTCACCTGTGTGGATACCTGCGCGGAGCTGTAGTCTCTGGCTGGGCATGTGAGGGATGCACACCTGCCGCACGGCAGCCAGAAGGTCCAGAGACATCTTGGCGATCTCGTCAGCATGCTTGTCTCCGTTCCTCTCCGGCAGCCCACTGACCACCATGTAGGCGTCTCCAATGGTCTCCACCTGGGGTCAACATTATCATTATCCTGATGTCTCCACCTGGGGTCAACATTATCATTATCCTGATGTCTCCACCTGGGGTCAACATTATCATTATCCTGATGGTCTCCACGTCAACTTCAATATAATCAGTATTTTGATGGTCTCTACCTCAACCACATTATCACTATCCTGATGTCTCCACCTCAACCACAACAGTGTCATTATCCTGATGTCTCTGCCACAAACACAAGATTATCATTATCCTCAACCTCAACCAGTTGGACGTGCCCGGAAAACCTTGAAAGAGAGGCGCCCGGGGCATCCTAATCAGATGCCCGAACCATCTCAGCTGAATCCTTTCGACAAGGAGGAGCAGTGGCTCTACTCCGAGCTCCCTCCGGATGTCTGAGCTTCTCACCCTATCTCTAAGGCTGAGCACAGCCACCCTGCAGAGGAAATTCATTTCAACCGCTTGTATCCGCAATCTCATTCTTTCTGTCACTACCCAAAGCTCGTGACCATAGGTGAGGGTTGGAACGTAGATGGACCTGTAAATCGAGAGCTTCGCCTTCCGGCTCAGCTCCCTCTTCACCACAACGGACCGGTACAGCGCCCGCATTACTTCAGACGCTGCACCAATCCGTCTGTCCATCTCCCACTCCATTTTGCCCTCACTCGTGAACAAGACCCCGAGATACTTGAACTCCTTCGCTTGAGGCAGCAACTCATTCCCAACCCGGAGGGAACACTCCACCGTTTTCCGGCAGAGAACCATGGCCTCAGACTTGGAGGTGCTGACTCTCATCCCGACCGCTTCACACTTGGCTGCAAACCACCCCAGTGCATGCTGGAGGTCATGGTCTGATGTAGCCAACAGAACCACAAAGAGCAGAGATGCAATTCTGAGGTCTCCAAACCGGACACTCTCCTCACCTCGGCTGTGCCTTGAGATTCTGTCCATGAAGATCACGAACAGAATCGGTGACAAGAGACAACCTTGGCGGAGTCCAACACCCACTGAGAACGTGCTTGACTTTGTGCCGAGAATAGTACAAGGACCGAATGGCACATACCAAAGGCCCCGGTACCCCATACTCCCGTAGTACCCCCCACAGGTTTCCCCGGGGGACACGGTCATAAGCCTTCTCCAAGCACATCTAGACTGGATGGGCAAATTCCCATGCCCCCTCCCAACAACCCTGCGAGGGTAAAGAGCTGGTCCACTGTTCCACGGCCAGGACGGAATCCACATTGTTCCTCCTGAAGCTGAGGTTCGACAATCGGCCGGGGCCTCCTTTCCAGCACCCTGGAATAAACTTTCCCGGGGAGGCTGAGCAGTGTGATACCCCGATAATTGGAGCACACCCTCCGGTCCCCTTTTTTGAAAATGGGGACCACCACCCCGGTCTGTCATTCCACAGGTACTGTCCCCGACCTCCACGCGACATTTACTAGGCGTGTCAGCCACGACAGCCCGACAATGTCCAGAGCCTTCAGCATCTCAGGGCGAATCTCATCCACACCTGGCGCCTTGCCATTGAAGAGCTTTTTGACTACTTCAGTGACCTCTACTAAGGATATGGGTGAGGCTTCCCCCGAGTCTTCAGACTCTGCCTCTTCCACAGAGGACGTAATGGTCGGGTTCAGGAGTTCCTCAAATTGTTCTTTCCACCGCCCGACAATATCCTCAGTCTGGGTCAGGAGTTCTCCTCCCCGACTGAGCAAAGCCTGTGCCAAGCCCTGCTTTCCCTTCCTGAATCGTTTGCCAGAACTTCCTTGAGGCAAACCGAAAGTCCTTCTCCGTGGCCTCCCCGAACTCCTCCCACACCCGGGTTTTTGCTTCAGCGACCGCTGAAGCCGTGGTCCTTTTGGCCTCCCAGTACCCGTCTGCTGTTTCAGGAAACCCCTGGGCCAACCAGGCCCGAAAGGCCTCCTTCTTCAGCCTGACGGCTTCCTTCACCGCTGGTGTCCACCAACAGGTTCTTGGGTTGCCGCCACGACAGGCACCGACAGCCTTTTGACCACAGCTCCGAGCTGCAGCCTCTACAATGGAGGCTCTGAACATGGCCCACTCAGGTTCCATCCCCCCGGGATGCACGAGAAGTTCTTCCGGAGGTGGGAGTTAAAGACCTTACGGACAGGGGCTTCCACCAGACGTTCCCAGTTCACCCTCAATACACGTTTGGGTTTACCAGGTCTGTCTGGCAGCCTCCCGCGCCATCTGATCCAACTCACCACCAGGTGGTGATCAGTTGACAGCTCTGCTCCTCTCTTCACCTGAGTGTCCAAAACATGCGGCCGCAGATCTGCTGATACGATTACAAAGTCGATCAGCGACCTTTGGCCTAAGGTGGTCCGGTACCAGGTCCACTTGTGGACCACCCTATGTTCAAACATGGTGTTTGTTATGGCCAGTCCATGACTAGCACCAGTCCCTAGAACCAGTCGCCGATGCCGGGGATCCGCACGCCCAATACCCCGCTTTTGCCTACCGCCCGGTACACAATGCACCCGACCCCAATGACTCTCCCTGCAGGTGGTGAGCCCACATTATCATTATTCTGATGTCTCCACCTCAACCACATTATCATTATCCTAAAGTCTTCACCTCAGGTCAACCACAACATTATCATTATCCTGATGTATTCTCCTTAACCACAACATTATCATTATCCTGATGTGTCCACCTCAACCACGACATTATCATGATCCTGATGTCTCCACCTCAACCACAACATTATCATTATCCTGATGTCTCCACCTCAACCACAACAATATCATTATCCTGACGGTCTCCATCTCAACCACAACAATATCATTATCCTGACGGTCTCCATCTCAAGTCCACCACAAACATTATCCACCACATCACCTCAGGTCAGCCCTGCATGTACCTTGTAGACGTCGTAGGAGTTGATGCGTGTGTCGAAGCACATGTACAGGCGGTTGAGCATCTCCACCACCTGCAGAGGGTTGCAGGACGCGGAGATGGTGGTGAAGCCCACGATGTCGGAGAAGAAAATAGTGACCTGTAGACAGACATGCAACATTAATAAAGTGCCAATGCAGGGATTAAGTCTGGTTAATATTAGTCACTCAGTATTCTAGGTAGTGGTAGTGGTATAATTCGTTTTGGTGTCTGATTAAGTACAGATCGCAATGAACTTCCAATTACAAATTGTACTACACAGCGATTTGAGTGTACACCATATCATTCTCCAGAAACATGTAAATCCACACGTCTGTCATTACAGCGTTTACTGGTTTAGATTTTCTTGCCAGAACTCGAAATCTGTAACATTGAAAAAATAAATCAGTGTTAAAATGAGCTCACAAAGAGAGATTGGAACAGCTGCTTGAAACCTCTTCAATGAGCCAAGCGCAATTTTCCCCCATATATCCTGTTTTATCTCCTGATGAATATGGAATAGGATAATTACGGGCAATTACGCTGACAATGGCAACAAAGCCAGCAAATACGGATCAGGCTAATTTAGTGTTTGTCGCCCAGATCTTGCAAGATAAGCTTTTCACTTCAACATCAACAAACATTTCTAATATGGAAATGTTTCAATCCAGACGACAATGTTATATATTGTGTAAAACTACACGACTGGGGATTGCTTCAAATTGTCTGCTGCACTTTGAAATCCCCAAGGAGAGGGAAATGCAGGGGGTACTCAGAACAAATATGTTGATTAAAATTATTTCACCTTAAAAAATGTACATAATATAATTTAGTAAATCTGAATAGTAACACAGTAACAAGTTTGGTATATCTTCCCAATAAGAGCACTAGTTTGAGAACCACTCCCCGAACCTATAACCCATAACCCTGGCTGCTCATTAAAAGCATCCACCATGGTCCCACCGCCGCACCAGACCTTGTCGTAGCTCTCCGCCTCCACGTGCTTCTGCTGCCGGAGCTGCTTGGCCACCGACTTGGGCAGCATCTGGTGCAGCAGGTCCTCGGCCAGACGCCGCTGCCGCCGCAGGTCCTCCGTCTTCTCCCGCAGGCTCCGGGCGTAGTTCTCGATCCACGCCGTCATCTGCTGGAAGGACACCAGCGCCACAGGGTAGATGAAGCAGGCCATGGCCAGCAGGCACACCCTCATGCTCAGCCCCGAGAACACCTCACGGGATGCCTGGCGGAGGGCGGCCGCCGAGCCCTCCAGCAGGCACTGGTGGGTGTCCCTCAGGGCTTGGAGATCCGTGGTAGTGGTGGTGGTGGTGGCGGGTGGAGTGGCGGGTACCCACATCTCCCAGGAGTCTTTCAGCTGGTGGCTGAGGTTAGGCTTGAGCTCCACGTTCTTCAGCCAGCAGTCGCCCAGCGTCTCTGACATAAGCTTGGCGAAGCCCAGCTGGCGGAGCGTGGTGGTCCACATGTGGCGGAAGTCCTCCGTCTGGATGGTCACCTGCGGGAGGTGAACCGCCTGGTGGTTGAGCTCAATGAACGTCTGCAGGAGTCTGGAGGACAGCACGTCTCTCCACGCAGCATACTGCTTGGCCATTAGGATGTTCTGCTCGGCCGTGCCCCACATGTCCAGGAGTTTGGCGATGACCAGGGTGAAAGCCAGTGTGCTGTTTTCAAATATGCTCTGTGCCTTCAAGGTAGAGTTCTGAAGCTCTTGGACATCTTGATAAATGTCTTTGCAAAAAAGCACCAGCTCCTCGCTGCAGGAAAGCCCGTGGCTGTCGGTCACACCAGACATGTCATCGCAGAGACCATAAAACACAGGTAAAATGGTTTCTGAGAAAGTCATCGCTTCCAATGTTTCATTTTTCAGGGTTTTTGTCCATAGACTTCTTTTAGTTTGGAGTTGAGCCACAAGTTGCAGAATAGCCATGGACCTGCAGGAGGTCAGTTCTTCATAAGCAGCTTCTGTGGTGTGCAGCAGATCAAAGTTGGAGGAGAGGTCCTCAGAGACAGATCCTAGCAGGGCAGCGAAAGAGAGAAGACAAGCTGCCAAGATACGACGAACGGAGCGACTGCTGCCAGAAGGGGTGAATATGGAACATCTGCAGGGGATGAACCAAATGTTTAAGATACATTTGAAATTCAAGTTCATCCATAGTGTTAGAGTCTTAACAAGTATGCTTCGGCCTAGTCTAAAGCAGTGCCATTGGATAGACTTTAGGTATAGGCAGTAGTGGAAGGTAACTAAGTACATTTTCTCAAGTACTTTACTTAAGTACAAATCTGAGGTAGTTCTCACATCTCAGAGGTAAATATTGTAC
The DNA here is from genome assembly GCA_002895965.2 of Coryphaenoides rupestris. Taxonomy (NCBI): domain Eukaryota; kingdom Metazoa; phylum Chordata; class Actinopteri; order Gadiformes; family Macrouridae; genus Coryphaenoides; species Coryphaenoides rupestris. The sequence continues at coordinate 40,419 of PIJE02000001.1, forward strand.
TTTTTACTACACTACATTTATCTGACAGATTTTGTTAATCGTTCCTTTGCAGATTAAAATAAAAAATACTACATTTAATCAATAATATAACCAATAAGGCTTTATTGGTCCACAGGGGGAAATTCACCAGCTACCCAGGAGTAGTAATATATCAAATATACATTAATTAATTTCCAATTCCCATTTACCAGCTGCAACATTAAAGAGATGAACACATTGACTCAGCAAGAATTATAATCCAAGAATAGAATATATATTATTAGGCATATAAGTGGGCTAAGTGGGCGATGTTGTAAATACTATAATGCAGGCCTAATAATAATAATGCGCGAAAAGACACACACACAACTTCCATTTAAAATAGGCCTACAATGACATACCTGCAAGCATCCCACTCTCCGTCGCCCCCCGCCTTGGGGACCACCCTGCTCCTCTTGCTCCTCCTGCTGTGGATCTTGGACAGCGTCCCTTTCACAGAAGCCGAGGACAAAGTCCCAGAGGCGAAACCCTCTTGTTTCATGAACTTGGACGACGATGACATGTGGGACTGTTGCTGGCCAGGTTCAGGTCTCATGAGGGTGGGCCACGCATGGGTACGAGCCGCGCCGATCAACACGTATTCCCATTGAAGAGCCGCCGCCCTGAGCAGAGAGGCGGTGGGATGGGGTTCTGCAGGAGGTGGTGGGCTGCAGCAGGGAGGCGTGTAAGGCCTTTACTGATATGAAGCGTAGGCCTCCTAGGCTATCTCTAGAATAAAATATGTAGGCATTTAATGCGTGTCACTGTCTTCATTCACGTAAGTCTAGGCCTGTCGATGTACTTATAAACAATTGTAATAGTCATTTGTATGACAATATTTTGAGATGAATGAATAGAGCTAGGCCTATCAGCTGAAGTGCCTTTGGGCTAGACCACGGACAACCACAGGCCTGTCATCGCAAACGTAAAGTGTGTTTTTTATTCATTAATTGCATTTAATTGTAATGACTAATATTAATGAAAATATGTCTTAGGTATCACGTCATATTTCAATAATCAGGTTCACGTAAATGAACACTGTGTAAGATTAGACAGAACAATCAATGATTTATTTTAGGGAAGACACCATTTCAGACATTTTCTGTTCTTAATTTAGCAATCTACTGTATTTATGTGAAAGAGACAGAGTAGCCTCACTTTATTTGTTCCCTAACAGAGCACAGTAGTAAATGACATTCATTATAATATCTTTATTGCTGCAACACCACTGTATGATCATATTCAGGTTTAGATCCACAAAATGCACACATTAGACAGCAATAATTACGTATTTACACGTTCAGTTAAATTAAATATGCTCAATTAAACTTGGTCAAGTGGGGAAAAGTACTTTTTTGAAGTCACATCACTAGCTATTTCAGAGCAGTCTGGCCAGACTGCATATGATCAACAATAAATTAATTAAGGCACATTCAGTAGTTAAAACAATGGAATAGATTGGTGAAGCCCTTAAAATGCCTACAAGAAACGTGTTGTGAATGTGAATTATTGAGCAAACTTAAATCATAAAATCACTCAAAAACTAATCTCAAACAATCCAGAAAAAGGTGACACCATGGATGTGAAAAGGTTACATAGAAACCTCAATAAAAACACCAGTAAACACACTCAATGAGACATGCATGCACACAATGTTTCAAAATGTAAATTTTCCCTGACCTAGTTAAATTTCAGGCAGTAACCTACCCCGACCCTTTCCAAATATGATCAATTGTGGTATTTCATATCAGAACATCTAGAATAACAAATAGCACAATTCTTAACTGTCAATATGTCTACCAAAAAGATGACTGTGCAAATGTGTAAAGAACATTCCCAGAGGAAGGGGACATTGTAAAATAATTCTTCATGTTAACTGGCTACAATTATCATCCAACAAAGTAATTATGAAGCCATTACATTTTGTAAATTTTTGTTTGTCTCTTTAATATGACACGTACACCTTGGCCCCTTGGATCTTAACAGAAATCAGAGTAACATCTTCCTTCTCCATTTTGACCGATGCTCACTAATGCTCACTATTCCGATGTCGGCGAGCGTCCTTCACACGGACAGGTCATCCTGCGGAAACCAACAGAACCATGGTGAGCACGGTGACGCTGACGGACATTTTGGAGCCACAAAATCATCAAAGCCATCAAATCAACAACAAATCAGGGCTGTTTCAAAAAGCTTCCACGAGCAGCAGCTTTAGACAACCACGTGTCTAAAAAGTACCCCCAGAGATAAGGGGGGGGGGGGGGGAAGGGGGTGGCGAATAGGCCATCTGCAATACCTCTGGCTCCCATGGGAGCTAGGGTCTCCTGCTAAGCTGCAACCTCCTCATTAATGCTGGTGACCTGGTGAGGGAGGGCGAAGGGTTAGAACAAGCAACACATGCAAGGCAAAGCAAATGAGGTCTGCATCGGACAACAGCATCCCTGGAAGACTCCGGCACGGTGCACAGTGGTGGTTGTTATTGGCAGCAGAAGAAGCAAGCCGTGTCTCCACGCCTCCGCTAACTGATCACGTGTGTGTGTGGGTGAGGAGAGCCACAGAGTGTGTCTAGGGCAGTGCAAGGTTCCCAACCTCGTGCACATATGCTTCAGGGTTCATGGGAGATTGCAGACATATAAGCTATGGATTGTGATGATACATTTTGGAGGAAAATAATAATTAAAAAAAGAATTAAAAAAAAAAGGTGTCATAACAGTCATGCCATAACTTATGTATATACAAACAAACTAGGCTACTAATAATCACTTAAGTGTGGTGCAATGCACAATTGCGCATACACTCACTGGGACAATTATGTCAATGGCTGATGCTTGATTGGGTTAAAGAGTTTACGGCCAAACTTTTTCAAAAACTTCTAATTTTTTCATTTGGACCTAAGAAATGAGGTCACAGGCCAAAGAAAAGGTTGGGAACCAGAGGTGTAGGGGAATAAGGAGAGAAGCGAAGCAGTCTGTTGTGTCAGTTTAATCAGGAGTAAATGAATAGAAAACACCGGCCAAACAAGCAGACAAGACGTAGCATGGAGAACATTAGCAGATGAAGGATAGCAGATAGTTCTGTCAGAACGCCCCTCCCTCCATGTTGGGTGGGCCGGGGGGGGGGGGGGAGCGTGGGGGGAATGTGTGACTTCACATTGACAAACAAAGATGTATTTGTTTAATTTAGTGCCACCCTCAATAGACAATTCAAACTCCTCGCTTCGGGATACTCATTCTGTGCGCAAATAAGGAAATAAATAGGAAAGAAATAGCACACAAATATTGGCAAAACAGTTTGACATTTGAAGGCACCAGGAAATGTTGAAATAAAACTTAAACTAGGCTTGTCTAGTTGTAGGAAAGGAGTATTTTAGGTAAGCATCAGTTTGTCTGCATCAAGGGAAACGCTACATAGGCCTATACATTTAAGTTGGATTAATGATCGGCTGTGTGAACAAAAAGGAAAGATTTTTTCCCCCAAATCTCACAGGCTCAAAGGTTTGTCCACTACTGGTGTTTTCAATGCAAATCGAGTTGTTAGAATTTTGTTTTTTCGCAGCGAGAGGAACACACATTTCAATCAGAAAGTGATTTCCGTCATATCTTACTGTAGCCTCTTTAGCACACAGAATCCCTCCATCATCTCGAGTTGAGGAGGAGACCTGCAAATGGCTGCCAAACTCCCAACACAACGAAACAAAAGAGCAGGAAAAGTCCACAGACGGGGGAAAAGTAAAAACCAGAGAGCAGGAGAGAGCCCACACCCATGATAAAGGGGAAACAGCAGGACCAGCAGGCCCAGAAATAGAAAAGTCTTTGCCACCACAAGCAGGACATAGGAGAAGTAGCATCTGGCGTGGTCCCCACCAGCAGAGGGCGCCATTGCGGCAGTGTGTTTTGCGGGGGCCTATACCTTGCTCCTGAACAGGGGCTTGGCGCCCGGGCCGCAGTACTCGTTGTAGATGAGCTTGAAGAGGAAGAGGTGGAAGAGGGTGATGAGCGATGCCACGCTGAACCAGAAGAGGAAGGGCAGTCCCGGGTAGCGGTTGGCCATGTGCTCCTCGTGCGCCAGGATGGCCTTGAGGTGCAGCGTCTGCCGCAGGTCCTGCAGGTGCCGCAGGTCCGTGGAGATGTAGAGCAGCGGCGTGATGGGCTGTGTCACCATCACGGGGAACGTGTGCCCCTTGACCTCGGAGGTCAGCTCCACCGGCTCGTTGAGGCAGCCCGCCTCGCAGGCGTACAGCTGCACCGGCTTCTCCTGCGGCTTCACCGACACGTGCAGGAAGGGCTTACCCACGGCATCCAGCAGCACCGAGAGGCTGATCAGGTCCTGGTTGTAGTGGATGCCGCGCAGCGCGTAGCTGTTGTGCAGCACTTCCGGGTCCGCCTGGAACTGCAGGTGGTTCTCGGTGAACTGGAGGCCGCCGAAGCTGAGCACCATGCCCTGCATCACGCCATGGGCGCCGGCTTCCACCAGCACCTTGCAGCCGCGCTTCTGCAGCGTGAGCGTCCACAGAGTGGCCAGCTGCAGGATCTGCGCCGTACTGCCCACACGCTCCGGCCACAGGTTCTCAGCGTGCATGGTGGCGTGCCCTCTGAAGCAGTGGTCGGCGTAGTTGAGGCTGGACTCAAGGGCGCCGCGCTGCTCCGCGCCTAGCCGCCGGTCCAGCAGGGGCGCCGCAGAGCTGGACAGAATGTAGTAGAGGGTGGTGTTGACCGTGCGGCTGGACGGAGTGTGGCCGTCTGTGATCTTCCTCATCTCCACCCCTGCGGAGAAACGGAGGTCATGTGGTGATGTCAACAGGTTACTGTACGGGAGGAACCCTCTAAGGAACCCTTCGTACCCCTTTTAAGTTAAAGAAGTGATATGCTCTTACCCTGTGACTATGTTACTATTCAGATTTACTAAAGTGTATTAAAGGGATATTCATAAATGGTCCTACAGTGGAATTATTACACAATTGTTTATAACCAATAATAAAAATTTAAATGTTCTGAGTACCCCCTGCAATCCTTCAAAGGACCCCTAGGGGCACACATACCACCGTTTGAGAAACACTGCACTAGCATATTACCAAGCGAGGCAGTAAAATTGAGACGAGGCAAAAGGGATTTCTGCAAATGTGATTATATCAAATGGCTCTGTTCCAACAATGGGACTCCCACTTGCTGCTCACATCCACACTCATTGTGATGATTATCACTTCAATCTTTCTCCAGATAGTGCTTTACATAATGACCGGCTGACGGTCCATGATATGAGTTCTCAGCCAACTGACCGGAGATGAAGAGCTCCAGCCAGGCCTGCTGGTGGTCCAGCACCAGTTCCTCCACGTCGGTCCTCAGCAGCTCAGTCAGCTCCTTCCTGGCTCCATCCTTCAGCCGCGCCACGGTCTCCTCCACCTTGGACGGCTCCACGGGCTCCGAGCTCCACACCACCGACAGCACGCTGTACAGGTACTCCGACTTGGCCTCCACCTGGATGTGCCCGGCTGGGTTCCTGGTCGCCACGACGACCAGCAACATGCGGTTTTTCTGGGCCTGCACGCGTCCGACGGACAGCACCACCTCCTTGTCCTCCAGCTTCTCCAAGGTGGAGGAGAACTTGCCGCTGAAGGGGGGCGGCTCCATGGCCAGCTCCAGCGTGGCACTGCGCTCTGACGGGTTGCTGATGTGGATGCGCTGCAGGTAGACGTTGGGCCGACTGCGGTGGGCGATGAACTCCTCCCGGACGGTGAGGCAGTCCCGAGCCGACTGCAGCATGGCAGGCAGGAGGCAGTGGACCGAGAGGACGGAGCCCTTGCGAAACCACAGCATGGTGGCCCGCGCCTCGGCCCGCTTCCCCGGCAGGCTGATGGCTGCCAGCGGGGAGTACTCTGTCTGGTGGACCGGAGCCGAGCCCACCTGGGGGGAGGCGGCCACCCACAGCTTGTTAGAGTCAATGTCGACCAGAATGTGGCCGTTACCTGATACGAAGGGTGTGTCCACAGGCTCCAGTGGGGTGCTGTAGATCCCCTCTCCTCGCTCCACCAGCGACTTCCACCTGTGGATCTCGTTCTGGAGGCACTGGCCCGCCACACCGCCAGACTTTGCTGAACCACTGAACCACCTCAAGCCGCGGTCTCCGCCCAGGTACCAGTAGAAGATCATGAACACCAAGAGTCCGACGAGGACTCGTCGTGCCCAGATGCTCGACAGCAAGCCCGGCAGGCCCTTTAGCCTCTGCTGGAGCCACATAGTGCGTTCAAACGTTGGACGCCTCGTAACTTCCTGTGTGCAATCTGTATGCAAATATGGTGCTGACAATGTGTTCAATGCGCCTACACGTCTACTACACTACAATACACTAGTTTACGCAAATGCCTTTACTATCAAACCTTTACTATCAAACAGTGCACCATGCTAACCTGTGGTCTGGATGAGAGCGAACCTGTCAGACAGGCTTAGTGATGTTTAGGTTAGCTCACGTTAGCTCCGAAGAAACTTTGGACTCTTTTTCTTACATCGTGACTTCGTTAGCTCGCTCTCGACGTCGACCACACTCATGGACGGGTCACCACACGCTTGATCCGACGCGAACACGCATGTTTGGTGGTTGAGATTTATGTTTTGTCCTCCTCCTCGGGACGTCAAGTGTTTGCAGACATCAAACGCTCGTCTCGACACTTCTGGTTAAACTGCCGTAAAGCGGTTTGGGGTCGACATGGCAACGGCCGTAAATGTCGTGAAGACTGTTTTACGACAGCGTGACGTATCTCTTCACGTCATGCTGTCATGAATGTTAACTTGTGAACATTTTTACGCATAGTTGAATAATTGTCTTATTCAATTAAATAATTAATTAAATATATTTTATGATTTTATAAAGGCTATAGATGCAGCTATTTTTATAACCGGGTAATATTTAATAATAACCAAAGCTCTCTTGAGGTGGGTGTCATTATTACTATGCGTTTCACTATTGGTGATAATATTGTAAATATTGTACTACTGTAAACTGTAAACTGTACTACTGTATATTTGTAAATCTGTTATTATTTTTTTATTTTTTTTATTTTACTGTTTACTGTTTATTTCTCTATTGTTTTATTATACTGTATTGCTATGCAACCTGGCACAAGAATTTTCTTCGGGATCAATAAAGTTCTATCTTATCTTATCTTATCTTATCTTATCTTATATTACGGCGATATCGACCTAAATGTGTGTGTGTGAGACAGAGAGAGAGAGAGAGAGAGAGAGAGAGAGGCGACAGGAAAAGGACATCCAACGGAATACAACCTCCATAAAGATTGTCAATCACCTGTCAATCCCCCTTATTATTATTATCATTACTTTTATTGTATTTTATTTATTTATTTATTATTATTATTATTGTTATTATTATTATTATTATTTTATATATATATATTTATTTTTTTCTCTCTTTTCCATTTTTGTCTTTTTTCTTTTTTATTGTATTTTCTTTTTGTATTTTTTATATTTTTTGTATGTTTGTATTTTTTTTTATTTTATATATATATATATATATATATATATATATATAGGGGGGCTGGGACAGAGGGGCAGTGATTGAGAGAGTTGGGGACGGGGGTCCAACACGCAACTTTTTAGTCGTAGCCTGCAACACCTCTCCGCAGACCCGGACACCGCCGCTCTGTCTACGACACGCTACTGTCCGTTCCATCAACGATCTGAAGAATATCAATCGCAATCGATCGCAATGAAAGTATCAGCCCTCCTGGTGTTATGTGCAGGGTTCTGTCTGGACCGTCTGCCTCTGACCAGCTCGGAGGAACACAACGCTCCAGAAGGTATGCGCAGCCCGTCTGATCACAGACCTACACGCAAGCTGCTTTATTTGTTATTCGCATCGCTTTATTCGCTAGATCTGCCGATCCAGGCTGTGTGTTCGCTTCATTCAATAGATTCAACAGCACGTCGTAGTCTCAGGGTAAGTTATGTCGGGACGGTTCACTGTCCGGCGAGGAGCCCTCCGACCCGCCGCTGACGTGGACGCGTTGTAGCACTGTCTCACTGCGCTGTAGCTGGCGGTGGGGCTGTTGTTATTATTATTATTATTATAGAAACACACACACAATAGACTAATAATAGACTAATACTGTTAAATTACGGAAAATTAGGAGAGAACAATTTGGTTGTTGAGTGATTTGAGTGATTAAATGTGGGCCTCTTCTGTAGCCTATAGCCTACCCATGTAAACGTTTCCATGAAGTGAGATTTGGCAGGAGAAGAATGTGTTATGTCCAGCGCTCACCTTACTCCTCGCATTATTATATGACTATTTTAAACCAAAAAACATTTCACTTTGTCACTTCAAATATGTGCTCGAATAGTTGACGTTCAATTCGGCCTGATAACCATTTGGATCTCAACCAACGTTTGTGTGTATACGTTTTAAATAACTTTATTTTTAATGTCCTACCATTTCCTACCAAAACAAAACAAACATGCATCCCCAACAAATAGGCACAGCTATAACTTAGCCCGTTGATGACCTATTGCAAGTAGCCTCGGTGACCCCTGGACGGCAAAGGAAAGATAATCCTAATTCAGCACATAACTCTTTTTTTGTTCTCTTTAACCTCACACATGTCTTGTGTTCCTGAAGACCTCCTAGTCTTGACAGTTGCCACTGGGGAGACAGGTGGCTTCAAGCGTTTCCTGAGGTCTGCAAATCACTTCAACTACACTGTCAAGGTAGGGGCAAATACCTGCATGTAGGTTTATCTGAAAGTTTCATTACTCCTCTAATGCTCTGGCTTTAGGGCAAAAAGACACACCTGTTGGTAAGGCAGTGATACAAATCTGATCATTCTTCGGGGCATAGTTAAGCGGGGTCTTTTGTGCTCTGTGGGGGTGAAAGGTGCTGGGTCATGGGGAGAAATGGCAAGGAGGTGACTACATGTCCCCTGGAGGGGGCCAGCGGATACGGCACCTCAAGGAGGCTCTGGAGGAGATGAAGGAGCAGGAGAAGATCATCCTCTTCATCGACAGGTAGGTCTCCTATGGAGAGGCTGGGTGGATCGTTAAACACTTTAAATCTATTTACAATTTTTATAATAAATAGAGTCTTTTAGTTATTTAGAGTAACTTTTTAGATACAGTCATTAACATGGAGGTATGGGTTGGACATCTTCTCAATGATGCCGACAGGTTAGGCTGCTGGCCACGAGACACTGGTGTTTGAAGTGAACCCTAACCACTAAACTATCAAGCTTCTCTAAAACTGTGGAAACCAGCATTTAAACTATTTAAAAACATGTAATAGATGCCTCTATGAAAGCTTTTTTTTATTTTTTACATACATGTCATTAAGGAGCAAGTAGGGGTTAGGGCTTCTTGCTCAAGGATGCCTACAGGAAGATTGCTTTCAAACCCAGAACCTTTCAACTTGCAGTCAACCACCCTAACCACTATACTATACTGTACCCCCCCCCCCCCCCCCCCCCCACCCGAAGGTTTCTCTGTCAGAACTGATTCATGGTCATTACGATCAAGGAATAGATGCACGGTAACTGAAAAGCCTATCCCCCTTTCGTTGGCCTTTCCTTGGCTGAGGCTAGTGCTAACAGAGCCACTAGTAGAGGCACCTCATAAAAGGGAACCGCCTCCTTTCCTCTCAAATGTGTAATTAGCTTCACACAGCTGAGCCCTGCGGTGGCGCTGCGCTAAGGTTTACTGTGGTGATCCTGTAGGGCTGGGCATTATATCATTATCAATATCAGGAGGATATTGATAATGATTTTGGATATCGTCATATCGTGACATGGCGTAAGTATGGTCTTTTCCTGGTTTTAAAGGCTGCATTACAGAGTAATAAACAGGTAATCTTAATAACTGCTTGAACTATCAATGCCCACCAAGGGACTGGTGTTGGAAATTAGCGTCGGCTAAACACGTGTACAATACATGGGTCACTGCTTCTGCAACCGTCAATGTTTCTCTGTACTTGTCCCTTACATAAAAGGTGATGTCATGTTTTGAACTTACCAGACTGTTCTAGCTGTTCTATTATTTGTTATTTAAGTTCTTAATAAATGTATACAATAATAATAATTTATAATAATTATTATTATAATTATAATCATAATCATTATAATCATATGTAAAGTATTTAATTCACACAGGAGGATACAAAATATCCTTTACCATATTGTTATTTATTTGATGAATTTACCAGAAAACATGCTATATGGTGATATGTCGTTATCGAGATATTAAAAGACCTATATCGGGATAGATGGTAGGTGTTGGCCATATCGACCAGCCTGTAGGTGATCCTCCTTGCTTCTCCCTAGCTATGACGTGGTGTTCGCCTCGGGACCCAAGGAGCTGCTCAAGAAGTTCCGGCAGAGCGGCCACAGGGTTGTGTTCTCCTCTGAGACGCTCATCTGGCCCGACCGGCACCTGGAGGACAAGCACCCGCACGTCCGCGAGGGCAACCGCTTCCTGGGGTCGGGAGGTAGGTCCTCTGGTGGTGGTGGTGGTGGTGATGGGGGCAGTTGTGGTGGAGATGGAGGTGGGCGGAGGTTGGTCCAATGGTGGGAGCGGAGCTGGTGGACTCCGGAGGTAGGTCACTGGTGGGGCTGGGAGTGGTAGAGATGAGGGAGGGTCTTTTCTTGGTAAAATTAAAATATACTGGGACAGCACCAGAATCAACCAGTGATAGTGTTGTCCCTAATGTTTATACTGTAGATTCTGTGTTATACATCATTTTTGAATTATCAGGCTTTGTTGATCAGTGTGTGTGTGTTTTGTCAATGTGTTTGTGTGTTTGTTTGTGTCAGTTGTGTGTTTGTGTCACTGTGTTTGTTAGTATTAGTGTGGTTGTGTGTGTCAGTGTGTTTGTCAGAATGGTTGTGTGTGTCTGTGTGTTTGTGTGTGTCAGTGGGTTTGTGTGTGTCAGTGTGTTTGCATTTGTGTGTGTGTCAGTGTGTTTGTGTGTCTCAGTGTGTGGGATCATTAAGGCAAAAACAAACTTAGCTTGGAGTTTTTAATGATATGCTGGATGTTCCCTTGAAGGAGTTTACAGCGTCTTTTTATAGGCTGGAAATGGCAGCCTTTCCCCTGGGCAGCCAAACAACACCGAAGGACTAGAGACCCGCTTTTCATTACCTGACACAGTCCAACTTTTGAACATATGTTGTGTTAAATTATTCACATCAAAGATGACCCAGTGTTACCTGTGGTTTGGCCACTGATATTTGATCAGAGCAATGCATTGCCACAGTAGCTTGGTAAACTACTTGATATTGGTTGGTAGATATTTCGTCTGGGACTGGTTATTCATTGTACTTAAAATTCATTACATTATTACCTATTTCAGTTTTCTAATATGACTTGAGAAATGAATGAGTTGAGTGCAATGGAATCTAGAGGCCTTATTTCTGCTTCGTCATTGTGATGAACAGTTATTTTTTTTCTATTTTTAGGGATCGTGATAAATGCAATAACATGTTATCTTGTATATTTGTAGCTATACAATGACAAACATTGGGATAGTTTGAGTTGCATAACAAAGCAGCCTTGTAATGTCTCTTGACCTGCCTCTGTCCTCAGGTTTCATTGGCTACCTTCCTAATATCAAGGAGATGGTTGCTGATTGGACAGGCGCAGACCACGACAGTGACCAGCTGTTCTTCACTAACATCTATATCAACACAGAAAAAAGAGTATGCAAACTATTTTCAATATCTCAGTTATACACAACTGTATAAATATACAAAACTAGTTTTGTAATTTGTCCATGTGCACTCTAGATATGTATCCAGCAACATTGTCTTACATTTACCCTTACAGAAAGCCATAAATATCACACTGGACAGCAAATGCAGATTGTTCCAAAATCTCCACGGAGCCCTTGGTAAGTGCCTTACCAGATGCCTGAAACACTTGAACACACTTTACAATGTCTGCTAGGACCGTTATGTTATCTTTGTACTAGAACAGAACTTGGTTGTATTAGTAATGAGTGCCAAACACTCTTCACTAGTACTCAGTTTGTTGGAACGTCATCAAAGACATATAGACCCAATCGACTTACTGCAACTATGTGCAACAATAGCATCAGATTGTTGTTTGAAAAGCCAAAGGCCCAGATTGCCGGCCTGCTATGAGCAGTGTAATTAATACCAGCCTGAGGCCACTGGGCTATAATTGTTTTGCTGACAGAAGCTACTTTCCCTGGCTGGGGAAACTCAGGTGGTAATTTAGCATTTACTCCTGAGGTGGTAGGGAACAGTTAATGGCTGCGGTGTAGAGATGAAAGAGAGAGCCAGACCTGCTTCCATTTCCTCTTCAGGGCTGCCATTGTTCGGTTGCCACTGAGCGGAGCCATAGACGTAGCAGGAACATGTTTGGAAAAGGGAAAAAGTGAGAAGCACTTGATTGTCATCATTAATGAGAGAGCTGCAAGTTTGGACATGATTGAGAAGTCTTTCCCTCTGTCTCTCTCTCTTTCCCTCCTTTCCCTCTCTCTCCTTTTCTCTGTTTGTTTTACAGCTTCCCCTCTTGCTATCTGTCTGTGCGGCCTTAGTCAGGAATTTATAGTTTGCAAGAGAGAGAGAAAGAGAGAGAGAGTGAGAAAGCCATTTGGGGGGGGGGGGGGGGGGGGACACTGAGGTACAAGGGGAAAGAGGGGGACATGGAGACCGGGAGACACACACTAGCCCCTTTTACACAGACGTTTCTTTGCGGGAATGTTGCAGCTTTATTCCGTCTCGCCTTTTGTTTAAAAGATACACAGAAACATGGAATGTGGGGGACATTTGCGTTCCTCCCTTATGCCTGCATCGGAGGTGGTCACGAAGGCGGATGGATGTCTGTGTAAAGGGACAGGGCTGTGGCATTTTGATGACATCATATATGTGTGTATTTATTCAATCTCTTCCATTTCTTCAATTTCTCTTCCAATGTATTTCTGATCGCACACATCACACATTGCTCGCACAAATCTGCCATTGTAACGTTATGCAATGTGTTCTACCAGATAAATATAATATAAATGTGCACGGCTACTCGCAAAAACACTGGCATTATTGTTTAGAAAGCAATGTCGCTACCAGACGTGTATGTTATACATCACACTAGACGCTGGTGCTGTTGTGTTTCATGTGTCACACCTCTGATTCCAGAACACCAGCATGCTGTGTAAAAGCACACACCGCTCTGTGTAAAAAGGCAAAAGCTAGCATAAAGACAGATGTTCTTGAAGGCAATATCCCAGGATCTCTGTATAAAAGGTGCTACTGAGAGTCAGAGGGAGAGAGAAGGACATTGGGGGAGGAGGGGAGAGAGAGAGAGGGGTACTATGTGCCTGAGGTCACGTATTCCGGAAAATGAACAGACAAGTGGGAGGAGGAAGGGAGGAGCGAAGAAAGAGGGAAGGGGGAGTGAAGGGGGAGGGCGGAGAGCTAACACTTTTCCATGCCTCCACCAGATGTGCTACCGAGAGCCCATCTCTGCTGTAAAGCACAGCTGTTTTGTTTAAGGGGCGTGGCTTAATCTTTAATCCGAAAGGCACACACTGCTGCCGACTTCCTGGGACTTTAATACACAGGGTTAACATGTGTTGCCTTGTCTCTACAAGGCACTATACTACGAGAACTTACTGTAGACAACCAAGTCTAGGTTAGGCTAGGTCTAAAAATGTGACTTTAGATGAAGTGAATTATGACAGTTCTTAGCTTTGGGATAAACTGTGTAAAAAATGTATGCAATTGTTTATAAAGAAGAAAGTGTGTGTGTGTGTGTGTGTGTGTGTGTGTGTGTGTGTGTGTGTGTGTGTGTGTAGATGAGGTGGTGCTGAAGTTTGAGGACAGCCGGGTACGAGCCAGGAATGTGCTTTACGACACACTGCCTGTCGTCATCCATGGCAACGGACCCACTAAGGTAGCCTGCACAAATTACATTTTATTTGCGCAAGTAACTAAGTTGTATGCAAATGTGTGGAATTTAATCAATATGATTATGAAGAGCTCAGAAGCAATCAGTTTTTGATATCCAATCTTTGTATTGTGTATAGGTCCTGCATTATTTTTATGTCTGCTACCCATATCTAAATAAATCATATCATTCTATATATATAATATATACTGTATGTATGTGTGGGGGGCAGGATAGTCTAGTGGCTAGGGTGTCTGGCTCTCAGCCAGAAGGGTTATGATCCCCAATGACCCGAGCAAATGAACTCACTGCAAGCCATTCCGGTATAAAAGCATCTGCTAATAAATTGACATCGCCAGCTGCAGGTCAACTACCTGGGCAACTACATCCCCAAGGTGTGGACCTTCGAGTCGGGCTGCACCGTCTGTCACCAGGACCTGAGACCTCTCACCGGGGTCCAGGTGAGCCATGTGCACTCATTCACTCACACTCTCTGAACCACCTGTGACGTGCACTCACTCTCTTAGCTGCCAGAAGGCTCATTACCAACCTAGCAACCGATGAGGTCATACTTTATGAGCCCCCTCTGTGCGATCATGGCGGAGCATCGCTTAGTGACGTTCTCTGGAAAGACACACAGATGGAAAGTCTCCTGGATGTTTCTGTCAGAGATTCTGTCAGAGTTTCTCATTGTTGTGTTTACGTCTGGTTGTGTTTGTGTCTGCAGGAGAGTGAATTCCCGCTGGTGATGGTCGGCATCTTCATTCAGCAGCCCACCCCCTTCGTCACTGTCTTCTTTGAGAGGCTGCTGAATCTCCTTTACCCCAAGAACAGAGTCAGACTCTTCATCTACAACCAGGTGAGAGAGTGGAATGCCTGAGGTCATTCCACTCAGGCTATGCTGACGATTAACCTTCACTGGCATCGACACCATTTTCCATATGAAACAGCAAGCATATCTAGCTTTTTACATACATTGTGATTGTGCAGTGAGTGTCGGTGTGAGTGCCTGAGGTACACTATCCTACACTAGACCACACGAGACTACCCTACACTAGACCACACTAGACTATCCTACACTAGACCAACCTACACTAGACCCCACTAGACTACCCTACACTAGACCACACGAGAGGGGCAGCAGTAGCTCAGGAGGTAGAGTGGTTGTCTGCCTACTGGAAGGTTGCTGGTTCGATCCCCGGGCTCCACCAAGCTAAGTGTCATGGTGTCCCTGAGCAAGACACCTAACCCTAACTGCTCCTGACGTGTTGGTTGTTACCTTGCATGGTTGGCACCGCCGTCTGTGTATGAATGGGTGAATGTGAGGCAATACTGTAAAGCGCTTTGGATAAAAGCGCTATATAAAATGCAATCCATTTACCATTTACTACCCTACACTAGACCACACTAGACTACAGTACACTAGACTAACCTACACTAGACTACCCTACACTAGACTACCCTACACTAGACCACACTAGACTACAGCACACTAGACTACCCTATACTAGACCCCACTAGACTACCCTACACTAGACCACACTAGACTACAGTACACTAGACCCCACTAGATTACGCTACACTAGACCCCACTAGACTACCCGATACTAGACCACACTAGACTACCCTACACTAGACTACGCTATACTAGACCCCACTAGACCACACTAGACTACCCTACACCAGACCAGACCCCACTAGAATACCCTACACTAGACCACACTAGACTACCCTACACTCGACCACACTAGACTACCTACACTAGACCCCACTAGACTACCCTATACTAGACCACACTAGACTACCCTACACTAGACCACACTAGACTACCCTACACTACACCACACTAGACTCACCTACACTAGACCCCACTAGACTACCCTATACTAGACCCCACTAGACTACCCGACACTAGACCACACTAGACTACCCTATTTTAGACCCCACGAGACTACCCTACACTCGACCACACAGACTACCCTACACTAGACTACCCTACACTAGACCACACTAGACTATCCTACCCTAGACCACACTAAACTACCCTACACTAGACCACACGAGACTACCCTACACTAGACCACACTAGACTATCCTACCCTAGACCCCACTAGACTACCCTACACTAGACCACACTAGACTACCCTACACTAGACCCACTAGACTACCCTATACTAGACCACACTTGACTACACTATACTAGACCCCAATAGACTACCCTACACTAGACCCCACTAGACTACCCTACACTAGACCACACTAGACCACACAAGACTACCCTACACTAGACCACACTAGACTACTGTTATGCGTAGTTTCGAGCGGTCATCTATTGTGGCTGGAGTTCAGGTTCAGGTTCTGGATTGTCTGTAGCAAAGCAGCGAGCTCGGGAATCAATGTGACACAAGGCAGTATCACCAGGAATGATTCAAAGTTTATTTACATACACAGAGCATATATACAGTTTGCATGGGAGAAAGAGAAGCATTTACATATAGACACAACAGACATAGAAACGCCTCCAAGACAGCCATTCAGGGAGCAGGGACAACAAGGCCGTCCATGGAGACCCTTCCGTCCCCACACCCCAGACAGCCAATCCGGAGACGCCAGGACCCCAGGCCCCACGTGGGGATGTAACAGACAGACAAACAGTTAACTTGAAGCACGGATATCATGGCCTCCCGTGCCACACAAAGAGGTGCAGAGACTGCAAGGTCTCACGTTGAGCCCTTGCGTGGGACCGCCAGTCCAGATAGAAGACGCAACCTGTTCCCACAACAACAGCTGCGAGTGCGTCTCAGAGGCCTCCCGAGGAAAACAGATAAGAGTGAAGCTAACTAGTCACGTAGGCCACACAGCAGAGTGGAAAGTTACCGGCCCACACGATCAATACATCCACAACTCCCAACAATTGCCCTCTTTTATTCTAACAGAATAATCGAGACCAGGAGTTGTGGTCCCCTCCTCGTTTAGGACAAGGGGGTTCACTAGAAACATCCTATTTCAAACTCTAAGCCATGAGCAGTGTTTAATACAAAAAGTACAAAATGTCGCTTGTAAGCAAATCACACTCAAATGTTATTGGACACAGATTCATTTGGGATAAAATCTGGTAACTCCTGCGGGTGATTAAGGGAGTATACAACATGACACACAAAAAACCCAATAGTATATATATTTTTCAATCATCATCATCATAATCACCAGCAAAGTCTTTCCACCAAATGTACTGATAAAAATGGTTTGCTTTGCCTAATCTACTGATTGATCTATAATTTACAAAGAACGTGAAGGTCATGGATGTACGTGATTGTCGAAGTACAATATGTGTTATGTGTTATCTATTATGTATTCTGTGGTAGATCCATGTGCAGTTGTCAACACCATATTTGTCGCTCCTGAGTACAATTCTTAGTTTGATTGGTTGGGGGCGTGAGGGCCACAGGAGGTGTCCCCGATAGGCTGGTAACTGTGTAAGTCAACGTTATGCATTTTGGTTGTATTCATCCTAGTTCTGCGGTGCCATAGGGATTATAACTTGTAACTGGTAGGCCTCAACATTATCTGGATTATAGGGCCAATCATTCGAATCTGGGAGATATGGTCTACTAGGGTCTGGTATCTCGTGATATGAGGAAGGGGGATGCATAACAAGCGCTTCATTAACTGACAGTGTAGACATTGTTTTCTTCAAACAAACCCTCAAACACATCAGTCCAATACAAAATACCATGAAACACAATATGACAAGTGCTCTTATGGGAATGAGCCGTGACAGAGCGATTGTACCTGGTGGTGTACAGGGGGGCCCATTGGATACCAATAACATTTGATCAGGAATCAGGATAGTCAGTTTCAACGGATTTCAAATGGGCATCTTTTCTTTCATCTTATTGACACCCTTCGGAGCGCAGTTGATGCTGTGATCTCGTGTGCCGGGTCATCTTCTTCTTTCTCCGGAGTCACCTCCTGGGTCATTTCCACGATGAGGGGAGCATCTGCTCCTGGGTTTTCCCCATGGTGGGGGCCTCTGGTCAGCCCATGGTTGGAGCCCTCTTTGTTGAAACCTCTGGTCAGTTCTTATCTGCTGAGCCCTCGGTTGTCTGTCTGTTGGTCCTTTGTTCTCGGCGGCTGGTGTAGATTCATTGTGGTTGGTCATCGGTTGGGACCACAGTCCTGGTTTCCATAAGTGATCTCCGCTGGTTGGCCATATCGGGCGTCCCCGACTTTCCTTGGGTTGAGTATTTTGATTAGGACCAGGTCGCCAGGCAGAAATGGGTGGGTCGGCTGTCCTGCAGAGAAAGGGAAGAGAAGGAGAAGAAGACACATCACCATAGATGCCATTCAATTTCTTAACAAGTGCATCGGTATAATCACACAAAACAAACCCCACCCCGCACCCAAGGAGTTGGAAATGGTCTTCGCATTAATACTTCGAGAATTGAGATACTTTGCTTGTAACATTTGGAGTTATTCTGATTTTAGATGGGAAGGCATGTAGCAAAGTCTGTCCATAATCTCTTTTGGTCCTATTCATGCTTTCCACCATGCTGGACTATGGTAATCCAGCTATACGCTATAGTAGTTGTGTTACTTTTATGTATACTAGTCTTCCGTCTCACCGAATAATTTCTTTAGTTAGTATTTTCACCACTGTTCGTGCATTCTCTTTTGCACGTGGAAACTAGTCGTGTTCTAGTCGCTTCTACCCATTTAGTGAATTGATCCGCAATGACAAGCATACGCTTTATCTGGTCAAATATTCTTGTAATGCTTAAAATGCAGCTGATGTCATAGTCTGCCTCCCTCCTGGTGTGTGTTCCCTGTGTGTTTGGTTTGTATTTGTGGAGTGTATTGTTTGGTTATGTCTGTTACGACCCCCGTTTGGCCGACATTAGACATACCATGAAAATGTCGGACAATAATACAAATAATAAGAATAAGAGTGATAGTTGTCAATGCTATAGGCAGATGACCCATTTCATACCAAACTGTCTGAACCTGAGATAGTAAGGCCTTTTTAAGCCAATATCTAATATCAACTATCAACTTCTCATCAGCGTTTATCTGTGTGTTGGCTCCATCCCACACTAGTCATCTCTCCTTTAAAAGATGTTTGTGTCTTAAGAAATATGACTAATCATATTGTAAGGAATGTTAGTATTATGGCATCCAAGCCAAAGCTATATGATCAACGACAATCAATCCAATCAAAAGGAGAAAATATCAAATCTTGTATACTTTATGTCTGCCTAATATGGAGTCCACCTTATCACTACAGCATTAGTAAGTCAAATCAGTGCCATCACTTCAATAACTATAAAAATTGCAACTGATGGTAATTTATGGCCAAATCGCTCTGTGGCGGAGTTGAGCCGACAGACTGCTTTATGTTGTTGTTTGTCAATCCACCAGTCAGGATTACGTGTTGATCAGGAATTGCTGCTGAGCCACACAAACTTCTGTTTTTATGGGGTTGGGATTCAGGGGTTGAATAATCTGCGAATCAAGCTACCAAAGTAGAGCATCAGAGCACAACCATGCCGACCCACTCTGTGCACTATGGTGATGTAGAGCCCTCTTGTTCAGCCCATCCAGCTGCCATAACAGCTAAGTCCTTATTCACTACATGTATGTCTCCAGTGGTGCTATGATCTTTAACCTTATTATCTCTAGCCAATCTAATTGGAAGGGAACTTGAAGCCAGTAAATTTAACCAAAATTTGATGTGATATATGGGTTTACCACCAGTTGCTTTGTAAACTATTGCCAAAGTCCATTTTACACTAAAAGCCTATTGCCAATCAGTATATACCATGAGGGTTTCACCAGAAAAAAAATATAGATGCCCCAGTTAAGGCCAACACTTCTGCTGCCTGAGCTGACATCTGACCCCTCTCCCTTCTCCATCTCCCAACCCCACATCGGCTTCTCCTGTTCTTTCGTCCTCTTGTCACTATGATCCAGTGAGTCAGCGCTCACAGTGACTTGGCCATGTACATCGTGACTGTGCTGCCTTAAGGTTGTCCCGGGTTTCAAGTGGGATCTTACCCGTCATAGGCTAACCAGCCTTCCATACTGGCTTGTTGCAGGATGCCGAATAATGAGGTACAATCAATAAATCCCCAACCTGATGCTTATGTTCAGCCCATAGGGATAAGTGGTATAGGTTGCAGTTGTGGAGGAACTAGGGATCGAGTCACTGCATATCGTTCAATCACGTGTGGCCGTGATGGAGAACACAACAGCGAACCTTAGCCTGTTGTGAGGGGTGGGTGGTGGGGGTTGAGAAAATGTCCATGTTAATAATCATTGTCAATGTATCCGTTTATCTCAGGGTATCATTCCATCTGATGTGTTAGTGTCAGAGTAAACCTCAACTGGATTTCCATGAGGGGGGGTGAGTGTTTATTTTCCTGTTGGCATATTGCAAGGTAAACCACAGAGGGCAATTGTTG
>PIJE02000001.1:62221-269721 GCA_002895965.2 Coryphaenoides rupestris
GCTATAAGGGCTCTAGTCTTTGCTAGACATGGAGCTACTATTACAAGAAGAATACGTACCGTATTTTTCGGACTATAAGGCGCACTTAAAATCCTGTAATTTTCTCAAAAATCGACAGTGCGCCTTATAATCCGGTGCGCCTTATGTATTAACCTCGAACCGATTTTATGTGGTACACGGCGCTCAAAAATCTGTCAAGCCGCACCGCTTGATGGATTGTCGGCGCATTACGGCTACCGCGGAGTAATACTTGATGGATTGTCGGCGCATTACGGCTACCGCGGAGTAATACTTGATGGATTGTCGGCGCATTACGGCTACCGCGGAGTAATACTTGATGGATTGTCGGCGCATTACGGCTACCGCATTTAAGTGCGCCTTATAGTCCGAAAAATACGGTACCCTACACTAGACCACACTAGACTACCCTACACTAGACCACACTAGACTACCCTATACTAGACCACACTAGACCACACTAGACTACCCTATACTCGACCCCACTAGACTACCCTACACTAGACCACACTAGACTACCCTACACTAGACCCCACTAGACTACCCTACACTAGACCACACTAGACTACCCTACACTAGACCACACTAGACTACCCTACACTAGACCACACTAGACTACCCTACACTAGACCACACTAGACTACCCTATACTAGACCACACTAGACCACACTAGACTACCCTATACTCAGACACCAACTAGACTACCCTACACTAGACCCCACACTAGACACATAACCCCTACACTAGACCACACTAGACTACCCTACACTAGACCACACTAGACTACCCTATACTAGACCACACTAGACTACCCTATACTCGACCCCACTAGACTACCCTACACTAGACCACACTAGACTACCCTATACTAGACCACACTAGACTACCCTACACTAGACCACACTAGACTACCCTATACTCGACCCCACTAGACTAACCCTACACTAGACCACACTAGACTACCCTACACTAGACCACACTAGACTACCCTACACTAGACCACACTAGACTATCCTACCCTAGACCCACTAGACTACCCTACACTAGACCACACTAGACTACCCTACACTAGACCACACTAGACCACACTAGACACACTAGCCACACTAGACTAACCTACACTAGACCACACTAGACTACCCTACACTAGACCACACTAGACTACCCTATACTAGACCACACTAGACTACCCTGTACTAGACCCCACTAGACTACCCTATACTAGACCCCACTAGACTACCCTACACTAGACCACACTAGACTACCCTACACTAGACCACACTAGACTATCCTACACTAGAGGCCCACTAGACTATCCTACCCTAAACATGCTATCTGCCTATCAAATCTATCCTCCTCTATGATCCTTCTCGTTTGTTTACCGCTGGTCGCCATGGTATTGCACAGCATGTTTCAGTGATCCTAATCTACCAGGTTTGGGGGTGGGGGTGGGTGGTGTGGCTGGTGGCTGCGGTAGTGGGCCGCTAACAGTGGCTCATGGGCAAATCAGCCATGCTAGGAATGGGACATTTTTTTCCCTTCATCAAACGTGTGCTAACTTGCACTGTTTACAGTCACAAAGTTTACAGACCAGGAATGTGACAAGCTAATAGCTAACCTACTAAGGCCCTGTGAACCACTGCCGGGTCGTTTGTACAAACCTTGTTTGTGTTTACGCTACAGAGAGTGGGGAGTAGCTGCTAAGTGCTGGATATTTAGAAAAGGGTGGACTTAAAACGGAAATAATTCATAAGAAAGAGACTTGCTCAGGAGTAGCTCAGGAGGTAAGAGCGGTTGTCTGGCAACAGGAAGGTTGCTGGTCCGATCCCCGGGCTCCTCCTCTAGCTAAGTGTCGAGGTGTCCCTGAGCAAGACACCACCTAACCCTAACTGCTCCTGACGTGTTGGTTGTTACCTTGCATGGTTGACACCACCATCGGTGTATGAGTGGGTGAATGTGAGTCAACTGTAAAGCGCTTTGGATAAAAGTGCTATATAAATGCAATAATTTACCATTTACTGGAGGACAATCAGCTCATTATGTAAACTACACATCTAGGTCCAACTCATTTGAACCTTTGGTGGTGAGTGCAGGTGTAGCAGGTATAGCAGGTGTAGAGTGCAGGGCAAGCAGACAGCTGGGTGGCGTGGGGAGGTGACGGTGACAGCCCCAGACCAAGCACCTGGAGGAAAGCAGGGTCACTGGAAATCTGGGTCTTAGGGACTATTCTAGAACAGCTTCAGTAGACATGGTTGAGCAACATGTTTATATGTGATATATTCATACATTATAGCTTTCTTGCCATCTTGCTGTTTACCAACAAGGGTTAACCTATTATGAGTGCTTGAGTCATGTTCTATTCAAATCTAACTGTACCGCCAGCAATATATTGCTCTCTTTGCACAAATATACTTATTGTAAGTCGCTTTGGACAAAAGCTTCTGTTAAATGCCCTAAATGTAAATCTAAATGTAAATATAGCATTACATTATAGTCTGGAGGCACCCAATAGACAGCATTGTGTATGTGATCTCATGTAGGACAAGATAGAAAATTATGGTACTGCTGGTCACGCAAGCCAACAGATGAGTTTATTGCGCATAACTTGCCTTGTAACCTATCTCAGGAGATATAGTATGTGTGATATTTTGTCACAGGTCGAACAATATGTAAATACACCTTCGGTCACACAGTTGCACAACCTTTCAAGGAAAGGTCAAACAGTGAGTACAATGGTTAAAGAGGTTTTTACACACTCCAAAACACACTTCTATGGTACAACATGTCGTAAACATCGCACACATCGCCCAAAACACTTCTAGACATGCCCTGAGTGCCTCGCGCCTGCTTGATATTTATTGTCTACATTTGGCACACACAGCGGTTTGCACTTCCTCCACCTTTGTATATTAAATTCAGAATTGCTGATGTTGTAAATTCCTTATGACTACGATACACAGTATATGTACAGTATATTAAATAGTTTAGTCGTTTTTAGCAGATTTAATCCAAAGAGACGTACAGACAATTCACATACATGTCATGAAGGAGCAGGCAGAGGGTTAGGGGCAGCTTGGGGATCGAACCCAGTACCGTTCAGGTTAGCATAACATAACACGTGAATAACCATGACTTTACCTCTTCCTCCACCAGGAGAGCCACCACCAGAAGCAGGTTGACACCTTCCTGAAGAACCACGGTGGGCTGTACCAGGACGTGAAGGTGGTGGGCCCAGAGGGAGAGGACACGGACAGTGTCTCCTCACGCAACCTGGGCCTGTGAGTTCACCTGGGTGTTTATTTTATATATATATATATATATACCGGTGTATATATATATATATATATGCTGAGGTCACGGTCTGATGTAGCCAACAGAACCACATCATCTGCAAAGAGCAGAGATGCAATTCTGAGGTCCCCAAACCGGACACTCTCCTCACCTCGGCTGCGCCTTGAGATTCTGTCCATGAAGATCACGAACAGAATCGGTGACAAGGGACAACCTTGGCGGAGTCCAACACCCACTGAGAACGTGCTTGACTTTGTGCCGAGAATACGGACGCAGCTCGCACTTTGTTCGTACAGGGACCGAATGGCACGTACCAACGGCCCCGGTACCCCATACTCCCGTAGTACCCCCCACATGATTCCCCGGGGGACACGGTCATAGGCCTTCTCCAAGTCCACAAAGCACATGTAGACTGGATGGGCAAACTCCCATGCGCCCCCCAACAACCCTGCGAGGGTAAAGAGCTGGTCCACTGCATATTTATATATATATATATATATATATATATATATACACCGGTATATATATATATATATATAAATAAACACCCAGGTGAACTCACAGGCCCAGGTTGCGTGAGGAGACACTGTCCGTGTCCTCTCCCTCTGGGCCCACCACCTTCACGTCCTGGTACAGCCCACCGTGGTTCTTCAGGAAGGTGTCAACCTGCTTCTGGTGGTGGCTCTCCTGGTGGAGGAAGAGGTAAAGTCATGGTTATTCAACGTGTTATGTTATGCTAACCTGAACGTACTGGGTTCGATCCCCAAGCTGCCCCTAACCCTCTGCCTGCTCCTTCATGACATGTAATGTGAATTGTCTGTACGTCTCTTTGGATTAAATCTGCTAAAAACGACTAAACTATTTAATATACTGTACATATACTGTGTATCGTAGTCATAAGGAATTTACAACATCAGCAATTCTGAATTTAAATATACAAAGGTGGAGGAAGTGCAAACCGCTGTGTGTGCCAAATGTAGACAATAAATATCAAGGCAGGCGCGAGGCACTCAGGGCATGTCTAGAAGTGTTTTGGGCGATGTGTTGCGATGTTTACGACATGTTGTACCATAGAAGTGTGTTTTGGAGTGTGTAAAAACCTCTTTAACCATTGTAACTCCACTGTTTGACCTTTCACTTGAAAGGTTGTGCAACTGTGTGACCGAAGGTTGTATTTACATATTGTTCGACCTGTGACAAAATATCACACATACTATATCTCCTGAGATAGGTTACAAGGCAAGTTATGCGCAATAAACTCATGCTGTTGGCTTGCGTGACCAGCAGTACCATAATTTTCTATCTTGTCCTACATGAGATCACATACACAATGCTGTCTATTGGGTGCCTCCAGACTATAATGTAATGCTATATTTACAATTTAGATTTACATTTAGGGCATTTAACAGAGCTTTTGTCCAAAGCGACTTACATAAGTATATTTGTGCAAAGAGAGCCAATATATTGCTGGCGGTTACAGTTAGATTTGAATAGAACATGACTCAAGCACTCATAATAGGTTAACCCTTGTTGGTAAACAGCAAGATGGCAAGAAAGCTATAATGTATGAATATATCACATATAAACATGTTGCTCAACCATGTCTACTGAAGCTGTTCTAGAATAGTCCCTAAGACCCAGATTTCCAGTGACCCTGCTTTCCTCCAGGTGCTTGGTCTGGGGCTGTCACCGTCACCTCCCCACGCCACCCAGCTGTCTGCTTGCCCTGCACTCTACACCTGCTATACCTGCTACACCTGCACTCACCACCAAAGGTTCAAATGAGTTGGACCTAGATGTGTAGTTTACATAATGAGCTGATTGTCCTCCAGTAAATGGTAAATTATTGCATTTATATAGCACTTTTATCCAAAGCGCTTTACAGTTGACTCACATTCACCCACTCATACACCGATGGTGGTGTCAACCATGCAAGGTAACAACCAACACGTCAGGAGCAGTTAGGGTTAGGTGGTGTCTTGCTCAGGGACACCTCGACACTTAGCTAGAGGAGGAGCCCGGGGATCGGACCAGCAACCTTCCTGTTGCCAGACAACCGCTCTTACCTCCTGAGCTACTCCTGAGCAAGTCTCTTTCTTATGAATTATTTCCGTTTTAAGTCCACCCTTTTCTAAATATCCAGCACTTAGCAGCTACTCCCCACTCTCTGTAGCGTAAACACAAACAAGGTTTGTACAAACGACCGGCAGTGGTTCCACAGGGCCTTAGTAGGTTAGCTATTAGCTGTCACATTCCTGGTCTGTAAACTTTGTGACTGTAAACAGTGCAAGTTAGCACACGTTTGATGAAGGGAAAAAAATGTCCCATTCCTAGCATGGCTGATTTGCCCATGAGCCACTGTTAGCGGCCCACTACCGCAGCCACCAGCCACACCACCCACCCCCACCCCCAAACCTGGTAGATTAGGATCACTGAAACATGCTGTGCAATACCATGGCGACCAGCGGTAAACAAACGAGAAGGATCATAGAGGAGGATAGATTTGATAGCAGATAGCATGTTTAGGGTAGGATAGTCTAGTGGGCTCTAGTGTAGGATAGTCTAGTGTGGTCTAGTGTAGGGTAGTCTAGTGTGGTCTAGTGTAGGGTAGTCTAGTGTGGTCTAGTGTAGGGTAGTCTAGTGTGGTCTAGTGTAGGGTAGTCTAGTGTGGTCTAGTGTAGGGTAGTCTAGTGTGGTCTAGTGTAGGGTAGTCTAGTGTGGTCTAGTGTAGGGTAGTCTAGTGTGGTCTAGTGTGGTCTAGTGTAGGGTAGTCTAGTGTGGTCTAGTGTAGGGTAGTCTAGTGTGGTCTAGTGTAGGGTAGTCTAGTGTGGTCTAGTGTAGGGTAGTCTAGTGTGGTCTAGTGTAGGGTAGTCTAGTGTGGTCTAGTGTAGGGTAGTCTAGTGTGGTCTAGTGTAGGGTAGTCTAGTGGGGTCGAGTATAGGGTAGTCTAGTGTGGTCTAGTGTAGGGTAGTCTAGTGTGGTCTAGTATAGGGTAGTCTAGTGTGGTCTAGTGTAGGGTAGTCTAGTGGGGTCGAGTATAGGGTAGTCTAGTGTGGTCTAGTATAGGGTAGTCTAGTGTGGTCTAGTGTAGGGTAGTCTAGTGTGGTCTAGTGTAGGGTAGTCTAGTGTGGTCTAGTGTAGGGTAGTCTAGTGGGGTCGAGTATAGGGTAGTCTAGTGTGGTCTAGTGTGGTCTAGTATAGGGTAGTCTAGTGTGGTCTAGTGTAGGGTAGTCTAGTGTGGTCTAGTGTAGGGTAGTCTAGTGTGGTCTAGTGTAGGGTAGTCTAGTGTGGTCTAGTGTAGGGTAGTCTAGTGTGGTCTAGTGTAGGGTAGTCTAGTGTGGTCTAGTGTAGGGTAGTCTAGTGGGGTCGAGTATAGGGTAGTCTAGTGTGGTCTAGTGTGGTCTAGTATAGGGTAGTCTAGTGTGGTCTAGTGTAGGGTAGTCTAGTGTGGTCTAGTGTAGGGTACCTATGTGGTCAATATAGGTAGTTGTGGCAGCCGGCCACCGAGGAGCATAAGAGGAGAGCTATGGAAGCATTATTCGGTCCCGGCATTCCCACTTTGGCCCCTAGAGGGAGCCAGTGAGACACAGCCGCCTAGACTGGCAATCATCCGTATTGGAGAAACCTGCGCCTTGTTAGAGGAACTCGGCGGCAGCCAATCAACGCCCTGTATTCAGGACATAAATAGGAGAGGACCTGGGAAGTGGAGGGCGACGTTGAAGTGTTGGTGGTGGTGGTCGAGGTCGAGGTCGAGGTCGAGGACGAGGACGAGGAAGAAGAAGAAGAAGCGGAAGTAGAAGAGGGTAAAGAGCTGGTCCACTGTTCCACGGCCAGGACGGAATCCGCATTGTTCCTCCTGGAGCTGAGGTTTGACAATCGGCCGGTGTGGACCTTGAATTAATTATTTTCAGTCTCGTGAACACTCTTCACCCCACTGAGTCTGTCACTATATATATATATATATATATATATATATCTCATTGAATCCTCTAAATACATAGGATATTATAGGAAATTTTGTTCGTCCAATAGCTGTGTCCCTATATTAATTGGATACTATATCTGCATTGGAAAACAAGCAAAGGCGAGTAGTCAAGCTGAGCCCAGCTGAGCTGGTACCATGAAGTGGAAAATCGCCAATAGAGGGCTTCTGTTGTGGGCTTCTAATGTAGACAGTGTCTGATATTCCCTTACTGTTAAAAGTGGAGCATGTTGATGAAATGTGTTTCTCAGATTAAACTCCATTAAATTACCTGATACACTCTAGTGTATGTGGAAATTATGAGTGACGCTGGGTGTGTCAGTGAATGACTCAGCCCAGTGTAGTTTTTACACTCAGGAATAGTAGAACTTTTCTTTTTAGAGTTTTTCTTTTAATAAATATGATGGCTCATTGCATGTCACATCATTGTTGTTGGTGTATGCATTTTGTGTAACACGTGCGTTTCCTCTCCTTTACCAGAGATTTATGTCGACAAGACAAAGAGTGTGAATATTTCTTCAGCATTGACATCGAGGTGGTCCTGAAGAACAAGGACACGCTCAAAATACTCATTGAACAAAACCTGTGAGTATTCACCATTCATCACAATATATATATATACGCATATTACATCAAATGTAAAATAATTATCATTTGGTCATTTAACACGACATCCATACCATACATAAACAAGAATTTGCATATTATTTTTACTTTTTTTACTTACTTGCAAGGAATATGCATTTCTGCCATTCGGCACATGGAAGGGAAAGTATTATATCCGCTCTTGGATCCCAAGCACTTGCATGTTTTTATGTCCTGGCACTTAAAATAGTACTTAGCATTGTGTAGCATCTGATGCTAGCTATCTTGCTGTTTACCAGCAAGGGGTCAACCTAGAAGACTGCTTGAAATGTATTCAAATCTTACTGAACCTAAAACGATATATTGTTGTTTCACTCTCTTTGCAAAAATTTACTTATTGTAAGTTGCTCTGGACAAAAGCGTCTGTCACATACCCCGAATGTAAAATATAAATGTGTTGAGGTTAAAAACTGGATGTACCACACGTTAACGGTGATGTTGACCTCCAGCTGACCTCTCCTGGGTGTTCTGTTCTCTGTGTGTGTCTGCAGGCCCATCGTCGCTCCCATGATCACGCGGGCCGGCCGGCTCTGGAGCAACTTCTGGGGCGCACTCAGTGTGGACGGCTTCTACGCCCGCTCCGAGGACTACGTGGACATTGTCCAGGGACGCAGGGTGTAAGTTGGCATGTTGACATCCCAGCACACAAGGCGTGGTGTGTGTTCAGTTCACTTCAGACAACTTTATTTATCCCCAGAAGGGCAATTCTTTGCAGCTTACCAGTCACAACACAACTCAAAAAACAATTAAGATGATACTCACAAAAAACACCCACAGACAAGATAAACAAGATAAATTAAATGTGTGTGTTATCCTGAAGTAAATTCAAGATGTTTTAGTGTATAAAGATAGCCTCTTTACTTAGTTAAGGGGAACATATGAAGAGTTTGGTTCCAAAACGCGATAAGCGCCATTTACATTTATTTATTTTTTTAAATCGAGTTCTCGCCACCAGTAGTTTGCCATTTGATCGCTATTCAAAGTTCTACATTCAATTTCCGCAAAATGCGACAAACGGCTAGTTTCTCTGCATTATATTATTCTATTATTCTATTATTCTATTATTCTATTATTCCCTTTCTTTCCAAACTGCGATAAACGCCACGGCAGATTTTCAGCACACTCAGATATATCCGCTCGGCCAATCACAGCGCGCTATTCCCTTGACGTAATTAGCCTAGTGACAGCTGTCAAAGTCCTGTCAAACACAACACAGACATATCGTAAGAGATTTTAAGCGAAATTATTCATTGAATGAAATAATGAATAACTTTGATGGAATAGAGGAGCCGGTGGTTGTTTCTACAGTGGGAAAAAAAACATAAACCATCAAAAGATCATCATAGACGGGAGAATGTGAAGAAAATGCGTCATTCTGGCGGTGGTGAAAGCCGGTGATTTCTCACACACACACACACACACAAACACACACACACACACACACACACACACACACACACACACCAAGAAGACGGACTTTAGTCACGCTGATCAGCTCACTGCTGGTGATCTTGATCAAAACGTCCAGTCTTTCTACGCTCATTCAACTAAAGTTGAACAGGACCAGGCGCTTCTGCGTCTTATAACAGTTAATAAGGTCCAGCGAGGGGGGGGGGGGGCAGGCGCGCGTTGTTGGGTTTTTATCAATCAGATGAATGCATCAAATCGTCGCGCAGTATGTCGATCTATGCAATACATCATTAGAAGGATACCCGGTCTGTTGTTCACAGCAGTTACGGTCATGTTATTTTGTACAACTTAGGCACCAAGTGAATAAAGTCAAGCGACTGTGGGTGCTTACCTTGGCAAATTATCCACACACATCATAATCCAAACATGGTCTTGATTATGCGGAGTCCATCGAATTAATGTAATTTGTCATCACATTTTTAATGACAGCGGATTTATAGCGTTTTGGAACCAAACTCTTCATATATTCGCTACCATTCATGACGTGTGCGGCCAGCCCACGCATGACCATGCATTCATCATACAGTTGCTGTTTGACCGCAACATGGACGTGGACGCGCGGTTTGCACACTCTACTTGCGTTGCTTGTCCATTTCAAAGGAGTGTAACAAAACAAGTAATTTTTGGTTTATGGCGGCTCACATAGTTCACACACTGCAACTATAAATTAGGTTTAAGTTGTGTGTCATCAGTGTATAGTGTGTGTCCAGTGTAGCGATGTCTCCTACCTGGTGTACATGTGCAGTGTGCAGTTGCCCAGGGTAACCGCTGTGCTGTACTGTGCTGTCTGCAGGGGCGTGTGGAACGTGCCGTACATCTCCAGCGTGTACCTGCTGAAGGCCGATGTCCTCCGCTCCGACCTCACCGACTACGGCGTGTTCAGCTCAGACACAGAGGATGCAGACATGGCCTTCTGCTCCAGGGTTCGCAGCAAGGTTGGATATGAGGGCATGTAGGCAACCACCTAGAACACCCTAGCAACCCCCTAGAATACCATAGAGACCACCTAGAACACCCTAGCAACCCCCTAGAATACCATGGACACCACCTAGTACACCCTAGCAACCCCCTAGAATACCATGGACACCGCCTAGAACACCCTAGCAACATTACAGAACACACTAGCAACTGTCCAAAAACACCCAAGAGGCGACATATAGCACCCTAGCAGCCACTACAGCACTATTTCATGTCACTCTACTGTACATTTCCAATGTACCAGGTACTAAAAATGTTCAGCATGCTGCATACCACTATTATCTTACGTGTAACTTTTTGGAGTGAGGTGAGTGCTGCTAGTGCTTTACATTTTTTCAAATGTAATCAATTTAATCAGAAAATGCATGTGTTTTACTTCTAGTCTAGTAACATTTAATGAGGTGTAATAAGACTTAAATAGGACTTTAATTCACCTGTTTCACATGTTTAGTCACTTTCAAAGTTTTATTGTAGTTTTATGATAATGTGCATTATACAACAGCAGGAATGGGTCATCTATGTATAAAATAACAACAACATAACATAAATAAATATGGGATGGAAATGTTTACTAGAGATAGTGTATAGTAAAAAGTGCTTTCAAATCTCTAGATAACTAGTATTGGCATAATTGTCCCCCATTAAAGCTGTGCTAATCTGTGCCCCTGGTGTGTTTCCTCCATTGGATCACAGGGGGTTTTCATGTACGTTAGCAACATGCACTCGTTCGGACGCATCCTGTCTGTGGAAAACTACCAGACACAGCACCTCCACAACGACCTCTGGCAGATCTTCGAGAACCCCGTGGTAAGATTTATCCCACAATGACAGCCCGGCTCATCATCATTTCATAAAGATTAACTCTTGCTCGTGCTTGTCCGTATCCATTTGAGATTCCATACGTGGAGATTAAATACTACTAATCCGACAATTCTTTCCGCAGGACTTTGAAGAGCGTTACATCCACGAGAATTACTCCCTCATCATGAGAAACAAGCTTATCAAAAATGTAGGTCTCAATGAATTTAGAGTTGCTACATAATAAGAGTCACTGTGAAATATAGATAATTAAATAATCTCTAAATGACATTTCCTGTTGGGCAGCTGCATAACATATACAAGCTAGTTTTTGAGAGAGCTGTGTTTGTGTGTTCCTTGCAGCCGTGCCCTGATGTGTACTGGTTTCCCATGTTCTCGGAGGTGGGCTGCGACCACTTTGTGGAGGAGATGGAACACTTTGGGAAGTGGTCTGGGGGCGGTACCGTGGTATGTATTAATATACCTTCAGGGACAAACGCCATGGGCCCAATGTATGTTTAGGTGTACACACAAAACAGATTTATATTTATTCATCAGATGTATAAAACCCCACATACCTCTGCTCCCACGTGTTTTTTCCTCACATCCTGACATTTTTCCTCACATTTTGTGCACGTGCACAAGCCTTCTGACCATGCCAACGATTTACTATAAATGGCTTCAGACACAGCCCCAACTGCCTGGTTTGCATATAAAAAGGCCAGTTTTAAGTTTAGTTTTGAGGACAAATTGCAGAAGCATTTAAGAAGCAATTAAAGAAGCGCAATGCTCTGATTTAATAATTACATTAGATTAAAAAGTGGTCTGATTTAAACACAAGGCCAAGCACATTACTTTGCTTAACAACCTGTTAATTGGTCAAACCTGAAGGTGCAGGTTATTTTTACGCCACAATAATACAAATAATCATCTTTATTTATACAAAAATTATGTATTTATTAGTTTATTAATATAAACATCATTGTAATTATAATTATTAGAATTCATAGTGACAAACATATTTTCTGAAGAAATGAAGGCTTGTCAAAAAAAGGTTGTTAACCACTCATGCATCACAATGTAATCAGAAATTTAGTTTTCAAACTATAGGTTACATC
This sequence comes from Coryphaenoides rupestris, assembly GCA_002895965.2. Classification (NCBI taxonomy): domain Eukaryota; kingdom Metazoa; phylum Chordata; class Actinopteri; order Gadiformes; family Macrouridae; genus Coryphaenoides; species Coryphaenoides rupestris. The sequence goes on from PIJE02000001.1 coordinate 74,523, forward strand.
CTAAAAACTCTAAATAAAATCTCCCTAATCCCACATTCACACTTTTATTATCCTTTTTTGGCAACTCGCAAGATCACACTAATCTCAATAGACTGTGTATATATATATATATATATATATACACACCAGTAAGCACATTCTCACCACACATATTTTTACGTTCAGAAACTTGCATGAAAAGTGGTGTGTGTAAACTATCCGTATGCATGGTTTATACATTTGGCCATTGGTCATTGGGTAAAAACCATGCATAGCAGAATAGTGGAGTCAACCAACAGGAAAAGAAGGAAGGCTTTTATTTTGCATTAACCAGCCGGTCCATAACTTAGAATAATCAAATAAGCAACAGGTGAAGAGCTTATAGCAGAGGTCATATCTTGCTGCTGCTGCTGCTGCTGACATTTTTGATCAGCCATATATCGTAAATTTTTCACATTGCAATCAATGTTTGCTTTATATTCATATCCTTAACACCCAACTTACTCCTTACTTACTGGCTTTTTAAAATTTCCGTCTTCCTCTGAACTGTAATTATGTGTAATTTGTTTTATTTGGTGTTTCGCTGTAATCCTCGCCAACTCCATGGTTGCCACTTGACGACAGACCATTATAGCAGCTTCTCATATTTAATTCACAGCCACGGGGCAATGACTTAATCACAGATTGCTGCTCCAAAGCCCAATGTCTTTTTAAAGCAAGTAAGTCGTGCTTTTACCAACATGAGTGGAGCGCTTTTGTCCTGAAGAATTTCAGAGCTGAGTTCATTGGTTTACGTCAGGGACGCACAACCAAGGATTTAACCACAGATTGCAGCTTATATCAAAACAGCGTTTTCCATTTTAAAATTACTCCTACATTATTTTAGTTGATCGGAATGCCTTTGTCCCGAGTTCAGCGCCCTCTAACCTTTGTTCACTGTGGCCACTAACAGCCATAATCTGTCCGGCGTCAAGACCTGCATCCGATAGTTTCTGAGTGCTAGCGCTGCAGAGGCAGTGGTTAGTGTCGTTCTGCTGCGTTCCTGCTTGCAACATGGTCCAAAGATGATTGGCACCCATTGGCTCTTGAGGCGCTCAGCAAATGGGATGTCTCAGTAGCTATTCTAATCTAGCTATAACTTTTATTTTGGGTGAAGATGAGAGGCTTGTACGTTGTACGACGGTGAGTGGGAGTATAGCACTCTCTGAGCGTGACATTCCCCGAGCTCAGGACATGGGATACATGTTGAATAAACCGGTTTGTAGTTGTTTGAGCAGGTAGCATTCCTCGAGTGTGTGCGGTGTCAAAGTCGATCATTCTGAACAGTAAAATTATTGTGGCATGGCGGGCAAAAAAGTAGGCAAAAATAAAGAAATGTAAATGTATATATACTGTGTGTGTATGTATGTATGTATGTATGTATGTGTATATATATATATATGTTATGTTCACTCCAGAAGTATTGATTGAATATTGACTATTATACAGTGCATCCGGAAAGTATTCACAGCACTTTTTCCACATTTTGTTATGCTACAGCCTTATTCCAAAAAGGAATAAATGCATTTTTTTCCTCAAAATTCTACACACAACACCCCATAATGACGACATGAAAAAGGTTTTTTTTTAAATGTTTGCAAATGTATTAAAAATAAAAAAACTAAGAAATGACATGTACATAAGTATTCACAGCCTTTGCCATGAAGCTCAAAATTGAGCTCAGGTGCATCCTGTTTCCACTGATCATCCTTGAGATGTTTCTACAGCTTAATTGGAGTCCACCTGTGGTAAATTCAGTTGATTGGACATGATTTGGAAAGGTACACACCTGTCTATATAAGGTCCCACAGACAGTGCATGTCAGAGCACAAACCAAAAATGGCTGTGCACCGACGCTTCCCATCCAACCTGATGGAGCTTGAGAGGTGCTGCAAAGAGGAATGGGCAAAACTGCCCAAAGATAGGTGTGCCAAGCTTGTGGCATCATATTCAAAAAGACTTGAGGCTGTAATAGCCTGTGGAAAAAAGCAGTTTTTGAGTCTGGTAGTCCGTGCCTGGATGCTCCGGTAACATCTACTAGACGGCAGCAGCACCGGTGCACCTGTAAAAATTTGTGAGGGTTTTGGCAGACTGGTGATTGCTGGTTTAACCTTGGCCAATGCAACATAAGTGTGCAGCCAGACTCAAACTCAGGCCTGGTTAGGCAGCTTAATCCAGCCACCAACCACACACACTCCACAGGGATATATCTCACTTTATACCCTGGTCTGGGTGAATACCATTTCCTGATTGGCCAGCAGGTATGCCATATATTGCACACATAGTTGGTTAATGTTTAATCACTTCTAAATTCATCTGCTACCCAACCTGTAACCAAAGCCAAAAAGAACAAGTCCTGGCAAAGTGCAGCATCTGAATCCATCGTTGGTCCATCTTCTAGGACACGAGGATCCAGGGTGGCTATGAGAACGTGCCCACCATCGACATCCACATGAACCAGGTGGGCTACGAGAGAGAGTGGCACAAGCTGATGCTGGACTATGTTGCCCCCATCACAGAGAAGATGTTCCCTGGGTACTACACCAAGGTAAGCCCCGGGGCTGCTGGATGGACATGCCATCTTGGATACCTAAGAGCACCATGGCAGCTTGTTGGTTTAGAAAGTCAGGACACATTGTTAATTGAAAGGGTTAGGGTTAGGGTGATGTTTGTTCAACCATTTCTAGAAGAATAATACAGGAAGAAAAAAAACAATATATATATATATATATATATATATTCTTTTTTATACATCTAATTCTAACCCTAATCTCTATTCTCTACTAGTAGCCTACTAGTATAATCTATTCATCCTAGTATGTTGTCATTCTGTTTTGTTTGTCTTCACGATTGTATAGAGATACAAATCACCTATTTATTGGTTCTGTAAACAATATCATTGCTATTATTTAATAATAACAAAAACAAGTTTGAATGAACAAAGAATTGCACATTAGAAATACAAGCTGTAATCATGTTTTTGTCAATGCATTAATATTAATATGACAATATCAATATTCCAGTGGTCTATTATATTAAAGGGGCCTTAATAAAAAGTATAAGCGTGATTAGCCATTACAAGCCGTTTCAAAATTGGCATGTGACTAAAATTGTCATTGTGACATCGTGACATCACAAGTGGGAGTGTCCACCTAGATGTATGCTGACTAGACCAGTTTACTAGTTGGTACAGTCTACAGCAGGGGTCGGGAACCTATGGCTCGCGAGCCATTCTGTATATGGCTCTTTCGATGACGGCATATGGCTCCCAGACAATTTTAACGGGAGCGCCGGCGCTCCCAAAACACGTCTATTTCAAACTACCGTAACTCCTCGAGCGTTTGCGAAATTCCAACGGTTTCTGAAAGCAGAGGAGCTGCGCTTTCCAACCATATAGGGGTATTACGGTAAACTCGACGGGGTTGCGCAGAAGAGTTGCGCAAAAAAGTTGTAGGTTGAGTTGAGAAGCCGGAGGAGACAGAGGATCCAGGCTTGTTTACATCGTGTTTACATCGGGTTTTAGTATTATTTAGAATGTTTTAAAAATGTATGTCTTTGTGAGCCATGAGGGGGTGTGGTTAGCGCTGTCGCGCAGTGACAGGGGGAGCGGAGCGACAGGAATGCCTGGAATGTGACGCAGCTGTAGCGAATGAGTGCAATTAACGCTATAATGACACGTGTAGTAGAGGCTGGGCATGCATGGCGACAGAAGACCGGAGGGACTTCAACCGCCAAACCCCCTCTGGAATCCCACCGTACAGCGGACTACGGGCGACTATATTAAGTTATATGTTGATCAACGCGTTATTTAAGTTGAGACTGTAAATAAACAGCGTTATTATTACCACATCCACGGATCCTCTCAATTCCTTCTGTGAACCCAGGAAAAGCCACAGCAGTGGCATTGTGACAACACAGGACTTTGTTAGTCTTACTTAAAAAATGCACGCATAAAGTTGCATTACATTTTATTAAATACTATATGGCTCTCAAGGAAATACATTTTGAAATATTTGGCTTTTATGGCTCTCCCAGCCAAAAAGGTTCCCGACCCCTGGTCTACAGGGTAGGCTGGTAGTCTCATCTCGTCAGCATACATCTGGGTGGACACTCCCACTTGTGATGTCACTTATGTGTGTAAATGGCGCCGTACGTGATGGCTGCCGTGTTGCGAGCTCTCGTACGTCGACGTAGTTTTTTGTTATTTATTCTTTTAATTGCGACTATCCTTGCACAGGAAGTTAGCAGTAAGTTCACTTACGACAGTTGTACACTACTGGAGATTAGAATGACAGTCGCTCGCCGCCTACCGGAGTTTTTTCAAGTCTTTCGACTCGGACGTCCCGCCCGGAGTCGTAGCTGGACTATCTCCGTCCATTTTAGGCGCGATCACACGCAATCGTCGCCGACGGAGAGGGAAGCGCGCCGGCGTGCTAGTCAGGTTGAGACATTGTGCCAATCGACCTCCACTACCCACCATTCTACTGGCTAATGTACAGTCTCTGGACAATAAGTTATGTGAGCTACAGGCTCACTGCGTGGACAGAACAAAGACTCTCTCTGGTAAAGATCATGGAGGGGGGGGTATGTCTCATGATAAACAGATCTTGGTGCAACCAGAGTCATGTGCATACCCTCAAGTCTTTCTGTTCCCCGGACCTGGAGTACCTGATGCTTATGTGCCAATCATTCTGGCTACCGCGGGAGTTTACAGCAGTAACCGTGACTGCTGTGTACATTCCCCCTCAAGCCAACACGGACATAGCGTTGAAGGAACTTTATGGGGCTATCAGCGGACAGGAGTCGGCACACCCTGAGGCTGCTTTCATTGTGGCGGGGGACTTCAATAAGGTGTATTTGAAGAAAGTTCTCCCGAAGTTCTACCAACACATCACAAGCAACACACGGGGCGAGCGGATCCTCGACCACTGCTACACCCCCTTCCGGGACGGCTACAAGGCCCTCCTCCGCCCACCGTTCGGCAAATCGGATCACCGCTCGGTCCAACTACTCCCCGCCTACAGGCAGAGACTGAAGCAGAGACTGAAGCAGCAACCAATCGCTGTGAAGGAGGTCCAATGCTGGTCAGACCAATCTGAGTCTATGCTGCAGGATTGTTTTGATCACGTGGACTGGGACATGTTCCGGGTCAGCGAGTACGCATCCTCAGTCACCGGGTTCATCAAGAAATGCATAGATGACGTTGTTCCTACTAAGTCGGTTCGGATTTATCCCAACCAGAAACCATGGATTAATGGCGATGTTCGCGCTGCACTCCGCACGTGTAACGCTGCCTTTGACTCCGGGAATATGGCGGAATATACGAGAGCCCGCTACAACCTCCGCAAGACCATCGGCTCTGCCAAGCGGGAGTATAAGAACAGGGTGGAGGACAAATTCAAGAGCCATGACGTGACGGGTGTGTGGAAGGGGCTACAGACAATGACAGACTTCAGAGGGAGAACCAGCGGTGTAGAGAACTCCTCTACCTCCCTCCCAGGCGAGCTAAATACATTCTTTGCTCGGTTCGACGTGAATGGCAGCCCGCCGAAGTCAGCGCTGCTTGAGGAGATCAGCCTGCTGAACATCTCAGAGGCTGACGTGTGCAGAGCCTTCAAGCAGGTGGACATCCGGAAGGCGGCAGGCCCAGACCACATCCCGGGGCGCGTCCTCAGAGCATGCGCAGACCAGTTGGCAGGAGTCTTCGCAGACATCTTCAACCTGTCCCTGTCCCAGGCTGTTGTTCCCGAGGGCTTCAAGATGTCCATCATTGTGCCTGTCCCTAAAGACCCCAAGGTAACCTGCCTGAATGACTGGAGACCCGTAGCCCTCACCTCGATTGTCAGTAAATGCTTCGAGAGGCTGGTCAAGGACTTAATTTGTTCCATGTTGCCTGCCACGCTGGACCCATGGCAATTTGCGTACCGTCAAAACAGATCCACCGACGACGCGATTGCTTCACACCGCCCTCTCTCACCTGGAGGGGAAGAACTGTTGTGTGCGAATGCTGTTTGTGGACTTCAGCTCAGCGTTCAACACGATAGTTCCTGCCAAGCTTGACACCAAGCTCAGGAGTCTAGGCCTGCACCCGACCATGTGCAGCTGGATACTGGACTTCCTGTCGGGCTGCCACCAGGTGGTGAGGATGGGCAGCACCACCTCAGAGCCACTGACCCTCAACACGGGAGCCCCTCAGGGATGCGTGTTGAGCCCTCTCCTCTACTCCCTGTACACCCACGACTGCATGGCTATGCACAGCTCCAACGTCATCATCAAGTTTGCTGACGACACGACAGTGTTGGGTCTGATCGCCGCCGACGACGAGACAGCCTACAGGGAGGTTGGATCACTGGCACAGTGGTGCCAAGAGAACAACCTCGCCCTCAACGTCAAGAAGACCAAGGAGCTGATTGTGGACTACAGGAAGCGGAGAGGAGAGCACGCCCCCATCTCCATCGACGGGGTTGCAGTAGAGGGGGTCAGCAGCTTCAAGTTCCTCGGCGTGCACATCTCCGAGGACCTCACATGGACCACGCACACCACACACGTGGTGAAAAAGGCCCAACAATGCCTGTATTTCTTCAGGCGACTGAGGAAATTCAACATGTGCCCCCGCATCCTCAGAACATTCTACTCCAGTACCATCGAGAGTGTTCTCACTGGATGTATCACCGTCTGGTACGGGAACTGCACCGCACTGGAGCGTAGAACACTACAGAGGGTGGTGCGGACGGCCCAGTACATCGTTGGAGGTGAGCTTCCCTCCCTCCTGGATATATACACCAGGCGGTGCGTGGCCAAGGCCAAACGGATTATTAAAGACAATAACCACCCCAGCCACAAACTGTTCACACTTCTACCGTCAGGCAGGCGATACCGCAGTATCAAGTGCCGCACGAGCAGACTCAGAGACAGCTGTTGGTGCCGGTGCTACTGCTAGTGCTACTGCTGGTGCTAGTGTTGTTCTAGTGTGACTGTCTGAAGAAGAAGAAGAAGATCCACACGTATTGGTCACACAACACACAGCGGGAAGTGGTGGCCGCCAAACACACACACGCGCATGCAGGGAGGGTGGCCCGTGGAAATTGTCCTCTGCATTTAACCCATCCTGCGGCCAGCAGGAGCAGTGGGCAGCCAACTCAACGGCGCCCGGGGACCAGCAGCTCCAGGTTGTATGTCCACAGCTTGGTCAGGGATGTGGACAGGAGAGGCGATCTTCACATGTTTTTATTTGGGGTTCTTTTTACTCCGTAAGGAGACCCCTCGGAGCACGGGGAGAACATGCAAACTCCACACAGAAAGGCCGGGAGATCACCCACCTGGGCACCCCACAGTTAATAGCGCCCCAGGCGGGAATCGATCCCAGGACCTTCTTGCTGTGAGGCAGCAGTGCAAGCACTGTGCCACCGTGCCCCGAGGAAGTATTCTGTGACATTCTGTGAATGTCAAAATATAACAATGTATATTTTATTACATTGATTTATATTTGTATTGCTCCCCTTAATATTTTTTGTATACTTTATTTTATCTTATACAGTTTTCTTTTGTTTAGATTTTTTCTAACTTGTTAATATAGTTTTCTATTCTATTTCTATTTCTATTTGTATTCTTTTATAACTGCGGTCGGCTGTCGGTGTTTTGCACATAAGATTTTCACTCACTGCTTATACTTGTGTAAACTGGTGACAATAAAATAATTGAAACTTGAAACTTGAATCACAATGACAATTTTATTCACATGACTGTGGCTTGTATTAGCTAATCATGCTCACACCTGGTGGTATAATAGGGCCCCTTCAATGTGTGTTGATACTTTGATACTTTGGTACAAACCTGACGGGCATCCCGTTTGTCTCTCACCACCATGCCTCCACTTTCACTCTTAACGTAGTGCTCAGCACCAAAGATGTTGACTACCAGCTATGTGATGAACCGGCCCCTAGCGTTAGCTGGGGCCGGTTCCCCTTCTCTTCTCTCGTCTTTCTGGGGAAGTGAATGCTGATTGAGGAGGCTGTGGGGGGGGGGGGGGGGGGTTAAACCCAGAGAGACACACGCAGACACACATAGCTCTCCCTGGCGGTTTGTGTGCAATGCGTGCATGACTCTTGTTCTGCTCCTCTGTGTGTGTCTGTGTCCGCAGGCTCAGTTTGACTTGGCTTTTGTAGTTCGATACAAGCCAGACGAGCAGCCGTCTTTGAGGCCCCACCACGACGCCTCAACATTCACTATAAATCTTGCTCTCAATCAAGTGGGCCTTGATTACCAGGTGAGTGATCATGTGTTCAGGGATCACCTGACATGAACAGATCTACATCAGATATTATGGAGTGAGGTTCTGGTTCTGGTCTAATAAAATGTGTTAATGAAACACAAGCAGCAAGATGACACTGTCGAGGTTAGGTGAGCCAACATTGATAACTTTTGGACATTTCTAAACCAATAACGGCATATTTTAATGAGTAGCTACACTCCACACTACTTATTTAAGTTTGCTGCCATCTACTGGTTAAAATGGTTATCACTGGTACACTAAAACTGCTAAAGCTCAGAGCCTAGGATGTTTTTAACCTCTAGTTGTGCTCTAGTCATGTCTAGTATTATGCACTAGGAATATTAATAAATAATTTGATATATTAATATTAAGAATAAGCATTATACATATACTATATTACACTATATTATTAACCCTATATTATATGAGGCCATGGGTTCATTTACGCTGTAATGCAGCGTAAATGGCTACAGCATACATACATTGACACACACACACACACACATACACACATACAGCATATATTGTTCTATCTCCAACAGTATCACCTGATCTAAGCTCCCTTGTTTTCTCTTGATTTCCTGTGATTCTGCTGACCGGCAGGGTGGGGGCTGTCGATTCCTCCGCTACAACTGTTCGGTGGAAGCGGCCCGGAAAGGCTGGGCCCTCATGCACCCGGGCCGGCTCACCCATTACCACGAGGGGCTGCCCACCACCGGGGGTGTCCGATATATCGCCGTCTCCTTCCTCGACCCCTGAGCTGAGCCGATGCACAACGCGTGGGGTGCAACTCTGCAGAATTCTCCTTTAGGTGCTGATGATTATGATGAAGTTTAGATGTAGATAAACAATGAGATACAGTAAGATAAAATTAGACAGTACTTTCTTAATCCCAGAGGGACATTTTCAGCACCATGACAACAGTGGTGGTTGGTTGAGATGGTAATGTCCATTTATATTTGAAATGGTTACCTTTAAGGTAAGTTCAGGTATGAAGCTCAAAACTGTTACCTTAAAACTAAGCTAAGCTATAGAGTTCCAAATCTTTGAGTTTAGGTATTAGTTCAGAGGTAGCTTTGGTAAGGGTCATGGTCCGGAAGTTTCCAAGACCAAAGTGTGCCGAGTGAGGCCCTCAGGCTGAATTTCTCTCAGGAAAACGTCCCGAGTTTAATAACAAGTTCAATGGCGGTTTTCAGTGTTATAGTCAGTCATTTCTTGAATTCAGTCTTGTCATTTCAACACACACTCCAAAGGTCCAGTGCAAGTTATTCTGTCAAGATATCATTATTTATTTTTTTATACGTGTTGCGTATAAAAAACGTGTGTTACATTCATGTGCAATATCAGAGACCCGTTTGTAAGATTTAATGTGGAAATCGGACAACATGTTTCCTTTTGTGAACGTAGACTCGGATATCGCCAGACATCCACTGAGTTGTCGACAGTCTAAACATTTTAACATTGTTCTTACATACAACCCCCCCCCCCCCCCCCCCCCCCCCCATCCTGAACTGTCAATAAAAATGGAATCTTATGAATGGTGCATTCCTATTAATTTATGTAAACTTTCAGACTTTATAAGCAGCTTTAGGTGCATGTGTGTACTGGTTAAAATCAATCATATCAAAACTGAAGGACACCTTATTTCAGGCTGTGTTGAGTTTGGATTATTTCTACTCACCTATCACCTAACTATCATGAGTCTCATTCTTATTCTCCTAGTCCTAATCTGAACCTACATGGAGGTCTGAGCCCAGACTCTTTTTCATCATTGCCTTGGGGTTAGGGTTATGGTTGACAAAACATTCAATAAATGTAACTCCTTAATGCAAGCTGTAATCGGACATCGTATAAGTCTATTGATCACAGACTTTGATATGAATTAATATGTAGTTCTTAAATATAATTGTAATTGAATCTATTCTATTTAAACTGCCTATATTTTCATATTTAGAATATTTGTTCTCGATGTAAATATAAGATAAGATAAGATATAACTTTATTAATCCCGAAGGAAATTCTTGTGCCAGGTTGCATAGCAATACAATAAAACGAGAGAAATAAACAGAATAATGTCCAGTAGGTCTAAATCCTATAAGAAATACCTATAAAAATATAGGTGAAATCTAAAAAAATCTAAAAATATATAGGCAAGATATATTCAGTCCGCGAAAACAATTTGGCAATAATTGCAGTATAATAAAATTGTGATAATAATAATAATGGTTAGAGGAAGTATTGCACATGGTAAAAAGAATATTAAGAATATTGCACATAATGTTGAAAGGTAATGTAGCATGTGTAACCCAGGTCCCAAATAGAACAGTACGGTACGTAGTGTAACTGACAGCCAATCAGAGTGCGCCCTGCATTAGATACAGACTGCAGGTGCAACCGTGCAAGCGATTAGTCAGATGGACGGGGCTGCTGCGGAGAGGAGAGCTGCTGCAGATGTCCGCCGAGCCGGTGTTTTGATGAGCGACCTGTTGAATGAAAGTGCTGAATAGAGTTGGCCAGGGTTGCTTGAGCTTGGGGAAACTTGATGGCGAGCTAACTGAGCCCAGTCCAAGACGCCCAGCAGAAATCATCATTGTCCCGCCAGCGTGGTAGGACAAAACAACCCCTCGGCTCTTTCCTGTCATACACGCACACTTGGCCCAGCACACACCCATTCCCCTTTTGACTGACTTTTCCCTACTGACTATGGACAAATCTCCTTGACTATTCCCTTGTGCTGGGAAAATGAACTTGTAACCGTGCGGCGGCAAGAAGAGGAAGAGCACCTATTCTTACTGATTTCAGTATTTATTTGGTGGGTTCTTTGTTGTTAATTATACCAAATGCATTATGTATGGCCATAGTTTGTTTTGTTTATTTGTTTTGTTTGTTGCTTTTCTTTATTTTTCTAATACATACCTAAATACAATCTTTACTGTCTCCTGAGTCTTCCTTAAACATTGTCATCAAGTGTAATCATTCCTCCTCCTCGTAACCTTAATCTTCTGATCACTAGTCCACGCAATAATGTTAAGCTACCATAGCTGCTACAGAAAATTTGAGTAATGGTATGCTACACATGGTAATATTGTAGTATAGCACATGATGATGAGATGAGATAATATTGCAAGGTAGAGTATTTAGAGGTAACATATTATGCGTAAATATGCCTAGAAATAATAACCAATTTTTGTGATTATATTCTTACTTTCTGTAAAAATGTAAAACGTCAATGGAGATCAGACACACGGTGTCATTACCCTCACTGTCCAGCTGGTGGCAGGCGTACACAGCTTTCGAGCTGTCAGAGCACATCGCGCCTCAACTACACGAAGAAGAGCAAGAAGAAGAAGAAGCAGCAGCAGCTCCACTGAAGACCACATAGTCTAGTACGCTGAAGAACACGAAACACTATTACTTGCTTCATTAATTCGTGTTTGTCATTCATATTTTTTTTTAACTTGCGTATCGAGTCACTGTCAAAGTACGCCAGCGACATAACGCCTGCTCCGCTTGTGACATGTAACAGACTGTAAACTAACTGCACCTAAACCCGCTCCGCCCGTCTAAACACCGTCTGGACACCGAGAGCACCATGCTAGGACCTCGGCTGTAGACCACTTCTCCCATCCACGGTAAGCCGAGGTGCTGACTGACTGACTGAGTGGAAGAGAAGGACGAGCTGCTCACGATCTGGATACCAGGAAGGAAGTAGCTTAGGTGGGCGGCTAGCCGGTTAGCTTAGCCGTTAGCCGTTAGCTTGCTGTGTGTGGCTGCTGCTGGTCGTGCCGCCGCGGGCAACACTACCAGCCATCTACCGGTCTACTGAACCACCTGGAACCCCGACGTGCTAACCTCGTAGATACACTGTGACCGAGGGCCACACGGGATATTTGTAATGGTTTTTGAGAGGAGGAGGAGGAGGAGGATGATGATGATGATGATGATGACAGCTGAGTTATTTTGTGAGAGCCGGCATGCCCTTCACATGCCGCTGTTGACGTCCAGCGGGTTAGATGTAGTTTGACATATCGGCTGTTTTTTTTTTCACGTGTGGTCTGTTTTTAAACGTGGATTACTTGAGCTCGACTGTGGTTCACGTCACGTAGGACTTTAGTCCTTAGTCCCGCCGTCCAGGGGCACACACTGTGATCTGAGCACTACTGTGTGAAAGGTCATCGAGTGGACGAGCGGGGCTACATGTGTGCATTGTGTTCGGCAGCCCAGCCTCCCTCACTGTGTCTACACATCGGTCAACGCCGGTTATTTTCCTGTGTAAGGACTCACCCAAGAAAGAAAGGTAAGCTTTGATTGTTAAAAAAGAAAGAAAGCAAAAGCAAGCATAACCTTCGTAACTGTCATTCTGGTTATGGATATTACGACTGTGAATTGATAAAGCGTGTATGACTAATGTACCTGTGTGGCGCACACCTCACTATTCATTTTTATTTGCGACATCAGCCACACAATTTCGACATGTATTTGTTCGTGCTATCTGGCTGTGTGTGTGACGGAGTGAGCGGAATTGCCCTGTATGAGATTTTTTCATTCCAGGAATCTTACTTAATATTATTGGGCCATATAACGTAAGCAGGTTGTCCCTTGGTGGCGTTAATGATGGAAACACCGTTTTAGATCTAGCAGTTTGTAGTGTCATGGTTCCATGCTGACCAAATGTTAGAGAGGGACACCGGACACTTTGTCACACGTCCTAGAGACGACAGAGAACCCGGTATGGTTGTCATTTGGCAGGGCTGTGAGATGGCCCTGCACGTAGGACTGACTGCATGTCTCCTGGCCCCCATACAGTGGAACATGGCTGCGTGTGGCATTTTGTCCCAGGCTTCACACACTATGCACCAAACTTCAGGTCACCAGTTTGTCTTCCGTCTGTGTAAATATAGGCCCTGTAATCAGTGTGCCCTGCTCACCTTAACCAGATCTCATATCTAAAATATGAGCAGTTATGATTTGGTCACTCAACTTTTAAAGTGGCAGTGTCAACGATTTCTGTCACGTTCTCTTCGATGTGATAAGTGGGAGGTGTGTTTTTGGACCGATGTTTTATTTTTATAATCACCTGAAACTAAGAGTTGTGTTTTCGTGAGCTTCGCATGAGCACTTCATTGCTACATGGAGAGTGGGCGCCTTCCACAGAGGCCACCATGTTTCTACAGAAGCCCAGAAAGGACAAATGTTGGCAATAAACGGGTAACACAATGCGGGGCAAGTAACAATACGATTTGTCAACTTGCATATAAGCTATGACCTATAGTTTTACAGCTTAAAAAACCAAATTAAATTTCAAAAATCTGTGTGTATTCTGTGTAAAGGAACCTCGTCGCGCACACAGATTCTGGTTACTTGATGCGGTCGTAGACGATGACATCATTGAAAGAAGCTACTGGCACCTGAAGGCCACCGTTGTTCTCCTATAAATTTGGAAAAGGGGGTGTGGGTGAGAAGAGGCATATTCAGTTGGTTGCAATCCTTAACCTCAACACTTGATGCCACTAATCCTGCACACTGCACCTTTAATGCAGTGTGTATTTATGAGCCAAACTATTTTCAATGTTTAATATTTTGTATTACTCATCATTTAGCTTACCTAAAAATTACCAAAGGCAGCTCTAAAACGTTAATACATAATATGAAATAAAGCCTGGCCCCTGAGTAATGATAACGTGACACGGATCAGTGTATTGCCCCCCACTCACTCTCCTCTTTCCTGGGGCTTTAACAAAGACCGGCTCTCCTTGCACACGTGCAGGCCCTCTCTCTGGCAGGCTGTTTGTTTGACCCAGGGCTCCAGAACCATCCCCTGGGATGCGAGTGTATTGTCCTCTGCCACCGTCATGACTACCGCTGGTCTGCTGCTGCTTCTGGCTGCCACCTGGCTTTTCAAACAGATGCATTCCTAGGGCTCAGAGTGGATCGCTACGACTCGCCCTATCAGCTTGAGTCAACAAGGAGATAGTTGAGAGACAGTGGAACACACCTTGGATAGCTGGATTCCTTCTTAACTACACCCCCGACCCCCCCCAGCAAACTACTTGCAGTTTTATTTTGTGATTACCTTGCTTTTCTTATGTGTTTATATCAAGATGTGTGTGAGACCAGTCCACTGTGTTACTATTCACATACTATTCTTCTTTTCTTTTAATGTATGACCATGTTGCTACTGAGTCATCTTGTTGGAGGTATTCTCTTATATTGATGATGTATTCATCAGGCCAGTTCCCAACAACAGTCTGGGTGGTATGCACTTCCTGTTGTGCTTCTCTATGGCAACCAGTTCCTCCTCCTCCTTCCACTAACTAACATTGTGCTCAGTCCTAGGGTGCAGGAACGAGGCTACTGTGTTGGTGTTTAGTTTAATCTCTCTATCTCACTAATCCTCTTTCTGTCCCTCCCTCCAGTGTCATGTCTCTGGTGTTCCCAAGGCCCAACTCCAACTCCATCCACAGCAAAAAGGACAAGCGCCTGATGGCCGAGGTGAACGCATCCCCGCTCAAGCACTTTGTCACAGCCAAGAAGAAGATCAACGGCATCTTCGAGCAGCTGGGGGCCTACATCAAGGAGAGCTCCTCCTTCCTAGAAGGTACCCCGCCTCCTCTTACTCTCTCTTACCCCCCCTTTCCACCAACACAAACCTAGTGTTGGTTCTGGGCTGGTGCTAGTGCCGGGTCGCAGTGGGTTCAACTTGCGAACCTTCTAACAACCTGTTTGCTTTTCATGGGCTGCAGAGCCATGTAAGAACATTGATGTATGCGTCTGTATACGGTCCGCTGTCCCAGCAACGCCCCAACTTCTTGCATTGTTGTTAAGGCTGTATCAAGGCTGTTTGTTTGCCCACATTTCCTCGCTGGCACACATTCGACAAGTTTTAAAATAATGACTGGCCGCCAGGAACGTCTTGACATCTGAAATGTATAGAAGCATAGCGCTGCTGTGGTGAATTATGTAAAGAATTAGGAAGATATTGGATGTTAATAATAATAATAATAATAATACATAGGACTTATATAGCGCTTTTCAAGGTACTCAAAGACGCTTCACAATAAACAAATAAACATAACATAAACGTACACAGATACAGAAACAAAAACAAATATAGAGGTTGCAGAGTGAAAGAGAATGGTGGAGGTGGAAGTCAGATATTGTAGGCTTTCTTGAAAAGGTGGGTTTTGAGTTGGTTTTTAAAAGAAGTGTGTGTGTCAGAGTTTCTGTGTTCATCAGATCTTCGCACTCTGAATTTGGTGACTTGATGCGCTGAGCTGAAGATGTGATCAGCAGTATTATAAGTCCCATCATGTGTCTAGTGGTTCCCTGCCCAGGAGACGGGGCTGCCGCCGGGTGACAGCACGTTCCTCTATAGAGCTATCGTTGGTTAGCACTAGCTACTAGCCGTAGCTAGTGCTAACCATTTCTACACAATCTACAAATTACAAAGAACCTGCCCCTAACTTAAACACAATTAAAATCGATTTATCACATTTCAAAATGTCCCCAATGGATATAACATTGCCATTGCTGCTTAGAAGTGTATCCTAGTACAGTGTAATCCGCTTATAGTGATCACGTTTGTCCGGGTCAAATTGATCACTATATGTGGTTGATTACTATAACCGAAATGTTCTAATTTTCTTTATTTTGTATGCAGATTACCATCCAATTGACATTTGTATATATAATACATTAATAAATGTATAAAGTAATGAAACGGACAGCTTTGCTATTTACTGAATTTTATTACAGCAAGTTAACTGAAAAATACTGTACAGTACGTACATTAACGTTACAGTTAATGTACGCGATTCAAATAGCAAATTAAATTAGAGCATTGCACTGTGTAGCTATAAATCAAATACACTACAGTAGGCTACTGTATATGAAAAAACTGTAATGTATAACTTATAGTAGTTCCACATATAATTAGGCTATAATTTAAAGCTGTATATTGTGCCGAATAAGCCGACAGTTAGTGCAAATACTGTAGCCGCAGCTTGGCGGTTTCAGTGCATAAACCCGTAACAGTCAAAACTCGTAACAGAGCTTGAAAAACTAACTTTAACTAAAACATAACTTTGTTCAGAGACATGCAGCACCAGCGCTCACCAGCCGTTGAAGACGTGCACGCCGCTATAAATTACCGTAATTTATTCATTTCTCCCACATATGTTATGTATAAAAGGACCCAAAATGATCACTATAAGCGGACTGCTTGATCGCTATAAGCGAATTATTTAAAGTGTTTGTATAGGAACGATTCCGTCCCAGGCTTTTTGATCCATATAAGCGGTTGATCACTATATCCGTGATCACTATAAGCGGATTACACTGTAATGCTACACAACAAAATGAGGTTGCTCTGGATGGCGATTACCTTCAAGAAGAAAGCTAAGGGTTGGTGCCGAGTTTACTTGCCAAGGGTCGATGCTTTTGCTGTCGGAACGTGGAGAACTGGTTCACAATCACAATTAAGCACCGGCTCCGAACAGGCCCTCAAAATGCTGCTGTTGTCTGGTGATGCAGCCATGAACCACATCTGACTGAGGAATGCAGGGTTACAGAGGCCGTTACAGACATGGCTCCTCTGCCTGTGTTGCAAACAAAACAAGTGGCACTGGTAGCCCCAGGATGCATGTTAGTTTGCAGATTTATGTTGGCTAGTAGGGGATTCAATGATGAAAGTTTAACAGTTGGACGACCAGATTTGCATGGTGGATTAATGACACAACTGTCACAATGCTGTCACGCTGCGTCCATATCATGTTTATGTTGCGCTCATGTTGGGTTATGCTCATTTCATCTCAATGTCAACTTCCTGAGATGTGATGTCACATCCACCCATGAACTGCCATTTCATTTAGTTGTATATGTTTGTTATTGGTGTTTTATTAATGAGTGTGTTTTCTGTTCTTTCCTCAGAAACATATAAGAGCGATGAGTTGGATCCGGTCACCACAGAGGAGCAGGTACTGGTGGTACGGGGTTACCTGGCCAAGGTCGCAGGGATTGGAGAGGTGCTGGCCCGCAGACACATGAAGGTGGTCTTCTTCGGCAGGTACGTGTGTGTCTCCCCCCCCCCCCCCCCCAAAACGTTAGCGCTCTGCTCCTACCAAACACATAGCGCGTGACGTGCTAGCTTAGCACTCTGTGTCCTGTCTGTACCCTGCTGAACACAGCATGTGATAGCTTCAGGCAAATCACCTTTATTTGCACAGCACCTTTCAGAAACAAAGGCCATTCAAAGTGCTTTACATAGCTCGGAATCACTTTCTGAAGGACAATCAATACACATCGCAAGAATCATGAAGGAAACATTTAAGAGAGAAAGTTAGTACTAGCAGTATAAGAAGGTAAAAGAATGAATATGTTGTATATGTATGTTCTTTTGTATTTTACCACACATTGTGCTGTCCTCTTGGCTGGGTCACCCTTGCAAAAGAGATTTTCAATCTCAATGTGTTCTCTACCTGGATAAATGAAGGTTCAATAAATAAAAAAAAAAGATTATGTTTTGATTGAATTTGATTGCGTGTACTCCAGTAATGCTGCTTTCAGCTTTCTGGACAATCGCTCATCCAAGCAACTTCAAAGTCGACACTGTGTTGAGGCAGACTCTGCCTTTTGTGGAGGTTTGTTCCAGATGTATGGTACACTTGAACCCACCACTCTCTACTGCCCCCCCCCCCCCGCAGGACAAGCAACGGCAAGAGCTCTGTGATTAACGCCATGCTGTGCGACAAGGTGCTTCCCTCTGGGATCGGTCACACCACTAACTGCTTCCTGCGGGTGGAGGGCACAGATGGCAATGAGTCCTTCCTGCTGACGGAGGGCTCCAAGGAGAGGAAGAGCATCAAGGTAGGAAAGTAGGCACCCAAGGGATCATGGGAAAATGCACACTAAAGCCCTATTCGCATGGGACTAGTATTACCTGGGGACGTTTAGTAATTTGTAATAATTGCGGAGGTCGTCTGTGATCTTAATCCTGTGCGAATCTGCCATGTCCGTAATTTGTAAAAATTCTGCCGCAAATTACCTACCATATTTCGCCCAACACAGAGGTCAATAAGGTTTATTATTGGAAACATAAAACAAATATTGTCCAGCAACACTTGCAGGTACTCGGCATACAGCATACAAAATATGCAAAAACTATAACATGGCAAACTCAAGTCGGCTAAATTTGACATTATCTGACGAAGTAAACATCTCACACAATTTTATGTGATGATTATCGATAATGACTGATAAATATTATTAAATATTATTGTGATAACAATTTGGCCATACCGTCCAGCCTGATGTGAGAGTTAAATAAATATAGCCTATTTAGAAGGCTATCTTCTTAGTTTAGCACGGGTAGCTGAGCTTCATTACGCGCGTCCATTTGATGGTCCAGGAGAAGGGAGTATTCTCAGGTCTAGCGGCCATGTCTCCTGTAGCGAATCCAGGACATAGCATATCCACATACATGTTGGAATTCTGGAGCAAGAGGCCAACATACATGTCAGATACATGTAATTAAGGAGCATTAATGACATGTATCTGAATTTACTTCACTTTGGGAGAAAATTCGTCTAAATGCTTAAAAGTGATTTATTTTTCCAATGTTTCGCTAGCCAGCCCTCATGTTGAGGAACTAAACTGTAATAATAATAATAATATCAAAATTTATATAATAATAATCTAACATAACTCCTAATCCACAACCATTACAGACAAGTAACCACTAAGGACAGAGAAGGCCCTTGCTATGTGCCAGTGGTCATTCACCATAGAACCATAATGCCTTGATCAAGGTCTTGAAGGTGTATGGTTTATATCGCTCTGTGCCTTGCAGACGGTGAACCAGCTGGCCCACGCGCTGCACCAGGACGAGAACCTGGACGCGGGCAGCCTGGTGTGTGTCATGTGGCCTAAGGCCAAGTGTGCGCTGCTGAGGGACGACCTGGTCCTCTTGGACAGGTGAGGCTTCTGGTAGAATACATACATACACCTAGCACTACCTAATACCTAACCCATAGCCTTGTGTACAGCCCCACACATTCAGGACTGTCAGGGTGAGGCAAAATGTAAAGGAAGTAAGGAATTATTTTAGCAATACCTAATAAGTATAATTTAAAGAGTTTAAAGCATGATTCAGACATTTGTAATGCCTGTTGTTTAATATTATTTAGACATTGAGAAGGTAATTTAGATACTTTTATCCAGAGTGACTTTTATATAGAGACAGTACATTCAGATTAACTACCCTGTATGCGTCGTTACTGTAACTATAGCCGTAGCTAGTGCTAACCTACCTGGTGTCCTGTGTGTGTACAGCCCGGGTATCGATGTGACCACAGAGCTCGACAGCTGGATCGATAAGTTCTGCCTGGACGCCGACGTCTTTGTCCTGGTGGCCAACTCAGAGTCCACCCTCATGCAAACGGTGAGCCAGGACAGGGACTCATTCAGCGGGACTTCTGCTAAAAAATATAACCACATTACCATAACCTTGTATAAGGACAATTATGCACAGAAGCCCAAAATAACCAGAATTTTCCTCCTTAAAAGGTGCTGGATGTAAGAATAATGAATCTGTTCACGGACTACATGTAGGATTTTACATGCACGCGCTTTAAATCACCAGTTTGTGAGCAGGTTGTGGTTGAAGTTTCCCTGGCTCGCTCTGTTGCGTAGAACAGCTTTTGGGCTGATTTCTCTTATAGTGACATGCAAGCGTGGATAATTATAAATATATATTTCATAGCTTTTAAATCTGTTAAAGGTTTAATTATGATTAGAACTAACATTAGTTTAGTTAGATTGTTATTGTCTCAACCCACGGAGCTCAGAATGCACTTCTGATTCTTATATATAGTACCTTTAACAGTCCAACTTTATTTTAATAAAAATTGCTGATGTGATTAATGTTGTTGTCAATATTATTATACTATAATAACTCATGGCATCTATGTTTAACACTCAACCTACGCTTACAACACCTATTACACTCACCATCATGTTTCATACACACCTGTCTGTAACTGTGTGTGTGTGTGTGTGTGTGTGTGCGTTCTACAGGAGAAGTTCTTCTTCCACAAGGTGAATGAGCGTCTGTCCAGCCCAAACATCTTCATCCTCAACAACCGCTGGGACGCCTCCGCCTCCGAGCCAGAGTACATGGAGGAGGTGGGTTACCGCGACGATCACCATATCACCACCCCGATCAAACTCAAAACAATTACTTGATTCGATAGCACTATCATGTCATTACATTGAATAAAGAAGGAGATGTACACACACATTCAACACACCGGATATCGTGCCGATGGATCTGTTGAAGATCCCAATGCTGACAGTGCAGATGAACACTTTGGGTATACAGTGAACAGACCCTACTCTTTCATACAGATAGTTTATATTGGACAGCAGTGTTAGTCGAGGTTTAAACTGTGAACCGCGTGACCCAGCATGGCCGCTGCGCCTGCCTGCCCTCTATCTGAGTGTTGAAGCCTGGTTACGTCTAGAGATCCAGATAAACCGGTCTAGCTTTAGTTCAGCTCTCGGCTATTGTTGAGGAGGAGGAGGAGGAGGGGGAGGAGGAGGAGGAGGAGGAGGAGGCGGCCTCGTCTCCCGCTACTGGCTTCACACGCTGGACTGCATGTACACCTCCATCCTCACCTACCGGGTTCACATGGTTTATACAAAGAGTGTCTGGCTCACTATCCCACACACACCTTCCTCTTTCAAACTGTCTGTCTGGATTCTCAGACACGTCAGCGCATATCCAGTCACACCTTGTTAACGACCATAATTATCTTTTTGTTTAAATTACTCAATAATCAGCTTTTATTTTTTTTTTATTGAACCTAATCAGGTAAGTCCACCTCATTAAAAGTGACCGCTGTGGTGTTCCAGCCGTCTCCACCTGCAACTATAAGCTAGATCTAGATCTGTTTCCTTCAGGTAATCATTATGGTTAAACAGAGAAACAAATTCAGTGTTTACATTGTATAATGAAGGATAAACATGGAGGTTTTCCCACCACATATTATAATTGGTTATCTGTGGCGTAAAAACACATCGATAGACCTATGATTAACACAGCGTGACCCAGCAGCTAACTTTGTTAGTATTAAACTGGTTAGTACTCACAACACAACAAATGTCTGTCAAATATCAGCCTAGCATATGTTTGATAAACCTTTTTGAATGACAGGAGTGACTCAACTGAAGGAGCCCTTTATGTAGAGGCAGTATTTCTATATAATGTATATCTAAGCCATGTTCACTGTTCGGGGCAAACCTTTTCAGATGACCGGAAACTCAAAACCAATGGGTACTATTGACATTACTATATAATGTACATCTCATCTATGGGCTCCCGCGAGATGGCCAGCCGGTGGTTGACCTGTTGACCTTTGACCTTCGCCTCCCTGCAGGTGCGGCGGCAGCACATGGACCGCTGCAGCAGCTTCCTGGTGGAGGAGCTGGGCGTGGTGGACCGCGCCCAGGCTAGCGACCGCATCTTCTTTGTGTCGGCCAAGGAGGTCCTGCAGGCGCGCATCCAGAAGGCCCAAGGCATGCCTGAAGCAGGTCAGGCTGCACCGCCTTCCCTTTAGCACCAGGTCCAGGTAGAACCTCCACACATGTCAGTACAGAAGCTATGGCATCGACTGCACTGGCCAGATGAATGGCAATGCAAACCGGGTGCAGGTGTGCACATCCCTGGTTCTAGTGCTACTGGCACAAATGGAAAAGCAGCATTAGACTGACACAGACACACACACACACACACACACACACACACACACACACACACACACACACACACACACACACACACACACACACACACACTCTCTGCCGGACACGGACACACATGGACACGGACACACATAGACACACACGGACACACACACAGCCAGACACTAACACACACACAGCCAGACACTAACACACACACAGCCAGACACTAACACACACACAGCCAGACACTAACACACACACAGCCAGACACAGACACAGCCAGACACAGACACAAACAAACACACGCTCACACAGCCAGACACATAAAGACACACACAGCCGGACACGGACACACACAGCCAGACACGGATCCACACGGACACACACAGCCAGACACGGATCCACACAGATGCACACAGCCAGACACGGACACACACAGCCAAACACGGACACACACAGCCAGACACGGACGCACACAGCCACACACAGCCAGACACGGACAGACATATTTTAAGATAAGATGCCACTAGAGCATGCACATGTGCTATGTGAACAGGCACTCAACAGGTTTTTTCATGTCCAGGAGGCGCCCTCGCCGAGGGATTCCAGGCCCGCATGTTTGAGTTCCAGAACTTTGAAAGACGTTTTGAAGTAAGTCATTGTCTTTTTTTGGTTTTGTGTATACCAGCATTACCATGGTGATCATTGGTGAACACGCTGTACACACAACTGTAAATTCAGCTTTATGAGGGACCTCTTATGAGGTCCTTTTCAAGGTCTCTTCCCTCTGAGTTCTGCCATGTTAGAAGGCTTGGGGTTAGGGGGTGTGGTACAATGTTGTCTACGAAGCCCTTAGAGGTGTGTGTGTGTGTGTGTGTGCGCACGCTGCAGGAGTGCATCTCCCAGTCGGCGGTGAAGACCAAGTTTGAGCAGCACACAGTGCGGGCCAAGCAGATCTCCGAGGCTCTGCGCCTCATCATGGACTCCGTGCACGTGGCCACGCAGGAACAGAGGTAGCGCATGCCACGTCGCCTTGACGACAGCGGCGGGTCTCTTGTCAGACCTCCACAAGACTCTCCTGAAGGTCAGACGACATGAAACTAACTGAACTAACCATTTCAGGATCCACTGCATGGAGACCCGGGAGGACCGGCAGGACCGCATGGAGTTCATAGACAAACAGCTGGACCTGCTCAGCATGGACTGCAAAGTCAAGATCAAGAATATCACAGAGGAGGTGGAGAGACAGGTGAGGAGGTGGAGAGACAGGTGAGGAGGTGGAGAGACGGGTGAGGAGGTGGAGAGACGGGTGACCAGGAGACACACGCTTCATGTATCCAAAGATACTTTATATAGGAGCAAAACGTTAGGGTATCCATTATCAACAGATTTTCTGTTGCGATCACTGTTACAAGGGTCAGTAACATACAGCACACATAACAGAACAGACGGCTAACTGCTGGATTATAACTACACGACGGTAGAACAACATTAACTAAAGCATCACCTTCTTTTTTGTCCAACGCAGGTGTCCAACGCCATGGCAGAGGAGATCCGGAGGCTGTTCGTCCTGGTGGACGAGTTCCACATGGACTTCCACCCCTCCCCCGTCGTGCTGAAGGTCTACAAGAACGTAAGGACACTCACTCACTGTCTGTTTCTGTCTCTCTCTTTCACTGTGTCTCCACCTCTCACTCATTGTCTCTCTCTCTGAGACAATCTAAACCAATTTCACTTTACCCCTAAAGCTTTTTCTTGGCAAGACATTTCAGCCAGACTAGTAATGTAAGATTGGCAGGTTGGCAGAAAGTTCATAGACAACATAATGAAGTGAACATACTGGTTGCGGCCCTAATAGTTGTGGTTAATTCCCTTGGCAGGCATGTCAGAGCCTAGATCACCTATTAGACTCCAGTCTGTCGGCGGTGCCCAGTGTGTGAGGAGGAGCAGACCTGTGTTGACCTCAGCCTGTGGGGCTATATGAAGTGAACACACACCTCTCTCACCTTTCCCCCAGTCTCAGATTAGATGTCTGCGCGATGACTCAACTCTGAGACCACACAGTCCTCCTAACACCTCAGACAGTGTTATTGAGTGCCTCTGTAGGCACGGTTATTATACAATTACTGGGAACAACTTTTTTTCAATGAAAAACAATGCATGTAACTGGAATTGGTAGTGACTAAATGCTGGTATGAACCTGTAGACTTCTGTCTTTCTAGGGGTCATGGGTGATCTACTTCTCTTAACCCTAAATGACCTGAGCTGAATCCAACACATGCTCCCACATGTTCCTTCCTATCGGCCTATCCACGGCCTTGGGTTGCCGCCTTTGTTGCCAAAAGTAATTCATTTTCAATCTTTAATAACTTAAAGTTGCCTTTGCCAGGGCTTCGCAAGCAGGCGGTCATGGCTGCCACTTGGTTTAGAACCAAGATGGCCGCTAGGTGAAGAGGGACCGTTCCTCCGCCAGCCAGTTCAATCGAGGAATTTCAACAATGGAGGAATCTGTCTGCTAAAAGCACAGCAGCTCCTATCTGTCTATCTCCTATCCTGTGCAGACACGGATCACAGCTCCACCGTCCACCTGGGTCCCGTCCAAGGCCTGGGTGCCTGTGCCTTGATCGCTGATATGATTCGTGTGACGCGTTATGTAAGAGCCTGGCTCTCTTGTTAAAGAGGAGCCTAGCAACCAGACACAGGCTCATTGCTCTGGCTGTTTCTGATTGGCTCGGTGGTTTGCTGTTTTTGATTGGCGAGGTGTTTTGCTGTTAATGATTGGCTTAAGGTGATTCACCGTTTCCTGTTTCACTAGAGAGGGTGCTGTCATCTCAGTCTTCTGCTGTTTCCTGTAAATCACAAATTATTATTTTGTTGTCATTTCTTCAATGACTCCTCAGTTTAGTTAACTGATGCTGTTTGCAACAGTTGTAGAGGACGATGTGTTCATACGATTTGGATGTAAAGGAAAAACTCCTAAACCATCTAGGTCGTGGACACTTGTCTTTCATGTCGTCTTCAAAGCCCCCGCCATGCGGGGACTGTTTTGTATGTTGCGTGTGACGTAGTGGCCATGTGTTGCAGGAGCTCCACCGCCACATCGAGGAGGGTCTGGGGAGGAACATGTCGGAGAGGTGCTCGGCTGGCATCACCTCCGCCTTGCAGACCACCCAGACGGAGATGAACGGTACGGACACCTCACCCCCATGCGCTTCTTACATGGGATCAGGTTCATCTGTATGGTCATTGTGTTGAGTACAAGTACAGAGACATGTAGCAGTTACCTGAACACACTGAATTAGACAAGTCAAACACTCACCACGACCGTGTGGCAGCCAAAAGCCACTGATGTCGACATAGCTATTACATTTTGAGATCAAAGTAACACATTTAGTAGAACAAAT
Source organism: Coryphaenoides rupestris (assembly GCA_002895965.2). Lineage (NCBI taxonomy): Eukaryota > Metazoa > Chordata > Actinopteri > Gadiformes > Macrouridae > Coryphaenoides > Coryphaenoides rupestris. The sequence goes on from PIJE02000001.1 coordinate 99,957, forward strand.
TGAATTCGACAAATTGTATTTAATGAGTAAAATTATGAAAAAAACCATTTGAAAAGCATGCATCGATTCCACATTTTGGCATAGATGCATCGGGGCAGGCCTAGATCTGAATAATTGATATTATATCTGTCATACCTGACAAAAATCTGTTCTGATAAAGATGTATCATTTTATGCATTATGTAAATTAATAAACACCTCTGTGTCCATCATATTGATACCATTAATACCCTCGCCCCCCCAGAGGGTATGAAGCCCCTGCTGCCCGCCCTGGTCCGGGACCAGGTGGACCAGCTGGTGCCCCGCCAGTGCTTCAGCCTCAGCTACGACCTGGCCTGCGACAAGCTCTGCAGCGACTTCCAGGAGGACATCGGCTTCCACTTCTCCCTGGGCTGGACCATGCTGGTCAACCGATTCCTGGGGCCCAAGAACACGCGGCGCGCCCTCATGGGATACAGCGATCAGGTACGCAGCACCAGGAGCCTGGACACAACACATTAGGAGCCTGGACACTACACACCAGGAGCCTGGACACTACACACCCAGGAGCCCGGACACTACACACCAGGAGCATGGACACTACACACCAGGGGCCTGGAGACTACACACCAGGGGCCTGGACATGACACATCAGGAGCCTGGACACAACACATTAGGAGCCTGGACACTACACACCAGGAGCCTGGACACTACACACCAGGAGCATGGACACTACATACCAGGAGCCTGGACACTACACACCAGGAGCCTGGAGACTACACACCAAGAGCCTGGAGACTACACACCAGGAGCCTGGACACTACATACCAGGAGCCTGGACACTACTTGACCTTGTGCCTATTAGGTTCATCTCATAATCTGGAAGCGTTATCGATTGGTGTAGTATGTGCTGTCATAACGATGTCACCTCTCTCTCACTCTCTCGCCCTGCGGTAGGTGCCCCGCCCCCTCGCTCTGACCCCCGTCAGCACCAGCATGCCTCCCTTCCCACAGGGCTCCATGACCCAGGAGGAGCTGATGGTCTCCATGGTGACCGGCCTGGCCTCCCTCACCTCCCGCACCTCCATGGGCATCATTGTGGTTGGGGGCGTGGTAAGCAACCCTCTAGACACGCTTGAAACCGTTTGACGTCATAGGCTGAGACGCAACAACAAAGCCTGGTAGCATCTTCAAAACCAAGTTTAAAGTTGATTGTGGTATTGAAGTTACCAGAACAATGAGCAGCAGCAGGCAGTAATAGCTGTGATATTCAGACGGCGAAAACAATTTGTCATAATTGAAGTGTAATACTGTGATAATAATAATGGTTAGGGGACGTATTGCACATGATAGAAAGAATATTAAGAATATTGCACATAATGTTGAAAGGTAATGTAGGAGAGGTATTGCACATAACATTAAGAATATTGCAAACAGAGATGAGAGGAGATGAGAGGTGATATTTAGAGATAACATGAGATTAATAATGATATTATGTCTATACCCTGAAGATCTATACCCAGCAAACACGTTCATTCTCCATCTGGTTCTGCATTCCTGGATCCCATTGGTCAAAATGTGGCTACCTAAAGTACTGAAGCAGCACTGGCTTTGTCTGAACCCTGACCCCTCCACCCTCCCTCCTCCTCCTCCCCCTTCCCCCTCCCCCCCCCCCCCCAGATCTGGAAGGCGGTGGGCTGGCGTCTGATAGCGCTGTCGGTGGGCATGTACGGCCTGATGTACGTGTACGAGCGGCTCACCTGGACCACCAAGGCCAAGGAGCGCGCCTTCAAGCGGCAGTTTGTGGACTACGCCAGCGAGAAGCTGCAGCTCATCGTCAGCTACACCGGATCCAACTGCAGCCACCAAGTGCAGCAGTGAGTGGGGCCACAGCTAGCCTGCACCATGCGGTCATACTGTAGGCCTGCACCATGCGGTCATACTGTAGGCCTGCACCATGCGGTCAGACTGCAGGCCTGCACCATGCAGTAATACTGTAGGCCTGCACCATGCAGTCAGACTGTAGGCCTGCACCATGCGGTCATACTGTCGGCCTTGTTGTGATGTCGCTCACCACTGCCTTCTGGTGGCCACTTGCACAATATGCTTTTCATTAATTCCTGAGATTGTTGGATGTCAACTCAAGAACTATGTATGGAAAATAATGATCAATTGAGCTGTTATTTATTTGAATCATTCATTATAATTTACGTTTTAACAGGCCCTTTTGTTTCAAAGCAGCTCAGAATTGTAATTTTTTGTTGGTTATATGCATTGTTTCACTTCTAGTATATGATATGATTATTATGATTATTATGATTATTATTATGTATTATTGAATGTGTATCTTTTCACTGATCATGAACGGTGGGTGGTGTGCCCTGCAGAGAGCTGGCCGGCTCATTCGCCCAGCTGTGCCAGCAGGTGGATGTGACGCGGCAGAACCTGGAGGAGGAGATCAGCACCATGACCAACAAGATAGAGCTGCTGGACACGCTGCAGAGCAAGGCCAAGTTGTTACGGTAACCTCAGCGGCCCGATAGCCAGCCCTAATCTGATTGCTGCTAGCATCTATGCTAGGTTGGACTTCAGTGCTGAACTCCGTCGTAAAACATGATCATGTTCACAGCTTTAGGTTGAGGACTGCCTTTCACCTGGGAGTCTAACTACTCTCCAATAGAATTAGGGCTGGGAAATATATCAATCATAATATGAGATCTGAGATATAATAACATCGTCTTGGAAATTGTAATATGATGTGCAATAAGCATGGTCTTTTTCTGGTTTTAAAGGCTGCATTACAGTAAAGTGTTGTCATTTTCTGAGCTTACAAGACTGAGACAATACTCACTACTTTAATTTGTATTATTAATAATTAGTATTGAATTCACCCAGAAGTAGGCCTATAGCAAAATAGGCTTTACCATGTGGTTATTTTATATAGACTGTTTATCTATAGAATTACCCAAAAACATGCTCTATTGTGATAAACATAAGCTGGCCATATTGCCCTAAATAGAACCTGTTAGACATTGCTGATTGAATGTATAATGTGTTGCCTACATTGTTTTCCTAGATCTGCTCATTATGATGATTCCATTGAAATCAATTTAATTGTGCGTGAATGTTCTTCAGACCATGTTGTGTTGTGTGCTTCAGTTTACGTCCTCACGAGAGGCTGAAGGGGTGGTGAGCTAGCAGCTGCTAACCTCCTCCTGCTCTGTGTCCCTCTGACAGGAACAAGGCTGGCTGGCTGGACAGTGAACTCAACATGTTCACACAGCAGTACCTCCATCAGGGCCGGTAAAGCTCATCACACCACAGCTGCCGCCATCTTGTGGTGGGGGGGACAAAACGCAGGCCCCAGCCCCGAGGAGGAGGAGGAGGAGGAGGAGGAGGAGGAGGAGGCTGCAATGCATCGTGAGCAGACTGCTGTAACGTTGTGCTTACACTAGAGATTGTGTTGGTTCTTGTTCACCCTGCTACCACGCCGCTGCCTCTCGCGCCATCGTTACTTTTAATTCAAACTTGAGTTTAAAATGAATTGTCTTCCTTGCCGCCGTTCTACAATCTGTTCCTTGTGGGCTCCAGGGAGCTGGCGATCACTAGCGTTCCAATCACATGGAAATTAACTGCTGCCTTCTGCTGTCTTTCACTTGTTCTCGTGTAGATTTGTTCATACATGTTTTTGTATGTTTTGATTTGTTCTAATGCCTTTTTTATTTTATTTTTTTTTGATTATTATTATTATTTTTTAAAACACGTGCCAGGTCCCAGGTACTGGCTGTTGGTAATAAGGGAGGTCATTGTTGGGAAAATGAAAGATGTTTAGTTTGCTCTGCTTTTTAAAAGATGAACCATGAACATGCAATCGTATTTATTCGTTGGGGTCGTGTGCTGCCTGTACAGAAAGTCTCGGTACAAATGAGAACATTTGGGAGGTAAATATACCATCTATACATGTCCGAAATGTTGGCACTGTTAAGTAACCACTATGAATTTCTTTTTTTGCCTCCGTTACCGTCCCCTAAATAATGTACCTGCTTAAAACAAATGTACACTAAAACCTATGGACAGTCCACTGTTTGTGATAGAACATGGGTTGTTGCAATTATTACTTCTGATTGGCTCAAATTGGTGCCACTTAATGACAACACCAATTCACAACGCCATGTCGTCTGGAGTTTGGGAAATTCTGGGGACAAAATGTCTGAATGCACTGGTACTGGACTGCATTCCTTGGCTGAATGTGGGCAATATGTTGTCATCAATGAGCCTGATTGTGGAACTATCCATTTGCTTTAGTCTGCTTATGTCAAAGTTGTCCTTCCAGAAGCCTTCAAGCCAAAGTTTTAAAGAGTCACAGTTTGTGTTTTTGATAAGATGAGAGGTATTTGTTCAACCAGAATACCGAGCCCAAGTGTCCATATATATAAATGGCATCACATTGTGTTAATATTTACTTGAAGTTTTGGGCCAGTGCTCTCACACCTTAGACATTACGATCTACCAAATTGGATCTGGGACTTAATTTGAACACAACTATGTAATGGCAACACAACTTTATTTAATACTAATTGTCCTATTTAAAACATGTATGGAAAACGCCTTGAAAGGTATGGTTCGGTGGGTGCAGGTAAATTGGGTTTGGGTTGTGCCAAGCAGTGTTCATGTTGGACTGTTTCTGAGTGAAGACTTGCACTTTATATATTTTTTGCTGCTTTTGTTTTGTTGTGTATTTTTAATTTTTTTTCTCCAAAATGTAAAATAGATTAAAAGCAACTAAGAAGCTACCACAGGTTTTAGGTTGTATGTCTAGACCCGCGTGCTTGTACCTCATAAGTGTCACTGCAAAAAGAAAATGACTATTAAATGTGTTGGAGCAACTAACATTTTTCTACATTTTATTTCCCATGGTCCATACCATAGCATGACATGATTTAACAGCGTTTTGTCAGATTCTCTCAATGCAATGAGCAACACGGGACTGTGGATTAGCCAATCAGTTCCACGGGTGGGACTAACGCTGTTCAGAACGAAGATGTGAATGGAGAGTAACAAGTTAACAATTCTGTCTGATATCAGTAATATTTTACTGCAGTTGTTGGTCTGTGTGTGAAATACATAATGTATATTCTTTATATTTAGAAGCGATTGTCAGAGGCTTTACCCCAATACATTTCTGATGAACCATGAAAGAATTAAGACAAATGTAGACAATCTCATTACATTTTTAATATTTTACATTTTGATATATTCTTTTACATTTCCTTGTACAACTCCTCAAGCTTAACACAATAGTCATAATTTGCAAATAAAGACAAAATATATGCATACAAAAACAAATGTATATCAGGAAAAAGAACAAGCTATATATATAAATAGAGAGAGGGTGGGTTAGGCCATATAGATATGTAAAATACATTACATTATTTACAATTATGAAATCCAAAATGTACAAGTAGGCTTATGGTAGACTCTCGTAAAGCATATGTAGCCTATCTGTGTTTACAGCAGATAATTCCTGAACTGTAAACACATGTTCAGGAGTGGTTGGTTTGTCTTCCTCCAGACATCCCATGACCACCTCGTTGCCATCTTGGTTCCTACTTGGTTCTAAGTGCTAGCTTGTCAGTGGAACTCAATCTGGAAGATGGGCCACTATCAGTGAATCAGGGCCATTAGCTGCCTATCACCAGTGAATCGACTTATGGGAGAATATCATGCGCTTTGTGACTACCTTGTATGATCAAGTATCCTCAAGAAGGTGCTTCATTCATTTAGTTGCTGCATAACCATAATAGTAGGTAGGTACTATAGTCATATGTTGGTTATTAAAAAAAAAAAAAATTTAATCATAGAAATGACAAAATGTGAAATGGAAATCAGGCTCACCACCTGCAGGGAGAGTCATTGGGGTCGGGTGCATTGTAGGTAGGCAAAAGCGGGGTCCTGGGCGTGCGGATCCCCGTCATCGCCGACTGGTTCTAGGGACGTGGAACGTCACCTCACTGGCGGGGAAGGAGCCGGAGCTGGTGCGGGAGGTGGAGCGGTACCAACTAGATATGGTTGGGCTCACCTCCACGCACAGCACCGGGTCTGGAACCAAACTCCTGGAGAGGGGCTGGACCCTCTACTTCTCCAGAGTTGCCCAGGGTGTGAGGCGCCAGGCGGGTGTGGGGATACTCACAAGTCCCCGGCTGAGCGCCGCTGTGTTGGAGTTCTCTCCGGTGGACGAGAGGGTCGCCTCCATGCGACTACAAGTCGCTGGGGGGGAAGGCTCTGACTGTTGTGTGTGCCTACGCACCAAACAGCAGCTCAGAGTATCCGGCCTTCTTGGAGTCCTTGGGTGACATCCTGGAAAGGGTTCCGTCCGGGGACTCCATAGTTCTACTGGGGGACTTCAACGCACACGTGGGCAATGATGGAGAAACCTGGAGGGGAGTGATTGGGATGAACGGCCTGCCCGATCTGAACCAGAGTGGTGTTTTGTTATTGGACTTCTGTGCTAGTCATGGACTGGCCATAACAAACACCATGTTCGAACATAGGGTGGTTCACAAGTGTACCTGGTACCGGACCACCTTAAGCCAAACGTCGCTGATCGACTTTGTAATCGTATCAGCAGATCTGCGGCCGCATGTTTTGGACACTCGGGTGAAGAGGGGAGCAGAGCTGTCAACTGATCACCACCTGGTGGTGAGTTGGATCAGATGGCGCGGGAGGCTGCCAGACAGAGCTGGTAAACCCAAACGTGTAGTGAGGGTGAACTGGGAACGTCTGGTGGAAGCCCCTGTCCGTAGGGTCTTTAACTCCCACCTCCGGAAGAACTTCTCGTGCATCCCGGGGGAGGTTGGGGACATGGAACATGAGTGGGCCATGTTCAGAGCCTCCATTGTAGAGGCTGCAGCTCGGAGCTGTGGTCAAAAGGCTGTCGGTGCCTGTCGTGGCGGCAACCCAAGAACCCGTTGGTGGACACCAGCGGTGAAGGAAGCTTTGAGGAGCTCCTGAACCCGACCAGTTCTCTGTGGAAGAGGCAGAGTCTGAAGACTCGAGGGAAGTCTCACCCATATCCTTGGTAGAGGTCGCTGAAGTAGTCAAAAAGCTCTTCAGTGGCAAGGCGCCAGGTGTGGATAAGATTCGCCCTGAGATGCTGAAGGCTCTGGACATTGTCGGGCTGTCGTGGCTGACACACCTAGTCAATGTAGCGTGGAGGTCGGGGACAGTACCTGTGGAGTGGCAGACCGGGGTGGTGGTCCCCATTTTCAAGAAAGGGGACCGGAGGGTGTGCTCCAACTATCGGGGTATCACACTGCTCAGCCTCCCCGGGAAAGTTTATTCCAGGGTGCTGGAAAGGAGGCTCCGGCCGATTGTCGAACCTCAGCTCCAGGAGGAACAATGCGGATTCCGTCCTGGCTGTGGAACAGTGGACCAGCTCTTTACCCTCGCAGGGTTGTTGGGGGGCGCATGGGAGTTTGCCCATCCAGTCTACATGTGCTTTGTGGACTTGGAGAAGGCCTATGACCGTGTCCCCCCGGGGAATCATGTGGGGGGTACTACGGGAGTATGGGGTACCGGGGCCGTTGGTACGTGCCATTCAGTCCTTGTACGAACAAAGTGCGAGCTGCGTCCGTATTCTCGGCACAAAGTCAAGCATGTTCTCAGCGGGTGTTGGACTCCGCCAAGGTTGCCCCTTGTCACCGGTTCTGTTCGTGATCTTCATGGACAGAATCTCAAGGCGCAGCCGAGGTGAGGAGAGTGTCCGGTTTGGGGACCTCAGAATTGCATCTCTGCTCTTTGCAGATGATGTGGTTCTGTTGGCTACATCAGACCGTGACCTCCAGCATGCACTGGGGCGGTTTGCAGCCGAGTGTGAAGCGGTCGGGATGAGAGTCAGCACCTCCAAGTCTGAGGCCATGGTTCTCTGCCGGAAAACGGTGGAGTGTTCCCTCCGGGTTGGGAGTGAGTTGCTGCCCCAAGCGAAGGAGTTCAAGTATCTCGGGGTCTTGTTCACGAGTGAGGGCAAAATGGAGCGGGAGATGGACAGACGGATTGGTGCAGCGTCTGCAGTGATGCGGGCGCTGTACCGGTCCGTTGTGGTGAAGAGGGAGCTGAGCCGGAAGGCGAAGCTTTCGATTTACTGCTCCATCTACGTTCCAACCCTCACCTATGGGCACGAGCTTTGGGTAGTGACTGAAAGAATGAGATCGCGGATACAAGCGGCCGAAATGAGTTTCCTCCACAGGGTGGCTTGGCTCAGCCTTAGAGATTGGGTGAGGAGCTCAGACATCCGGAGGGAGCTCAGAGTAGAGCCGCTGCTCCTCCGCATCGAAAGGAGTCAGCTGAGGTGGTTCGGGCATCTGATTAGGATGCCCCCCGGGCGCCTCCCTTTGGAGGTTTTCCGGGCACGTCCAACTGGGAGGAGACCCAGGGGCAGACCCAGAACTCGCTGGAGAGATTATATATCTCGTCTGGCTTGGGAACGCCTCGGGATCCCCCAGGAGGAACTAGAGAGTGTGGCTGGGGAGAAGGAAGCCTGGGGGGCCCTGCTTAGCCGGCTGCCACCGTGACCCGACCCCGGATAAGCGGACGATAATGGATGGATGGATGGAAATCAAATCAACTGGTGGGTTGTTACCCATAAGTGGGTCCTGACTCGTGAGGGCATTTTGAGTGGGGCACAGAGCTTATGCCAAACCTTAATATTTAGGAAGAAGCCCATGAATTAACTAATGTTTCAATGTTCATTCATGTTTCAATGGCTTTCTATTTAATTGAGTTTAGCCTCAATTGTTGCAGCTATTTGTTGCAAGGCATTGTTGATTACAGCAATATTTGTACAAACTTCTTTTTCAAATTTTGACCAGTTGAGAACCACTGAACTAAGCAGTACTTCAGTAGGCCTACAGTTGCCCCAATTATGTAGAATGCCCTCCCCGGTCGTATAAAATGCCCTGGTTGTTGAACACCACGAGGTACAGTACAACAGACGCCTCTCCAAGGTCCTCTTTATGTCATTTTGTATGAACGTTGGAATAAATGGAATGAAAGTTATGTTATATCTCTGCTGCATAAAAACTCTATATGTTCTAGGTTTAGCAGAAACATTGTGTGTGATGTTTCTTTTTTGTTTTTCGGTGGATAGCATCGGTGGATACGCGTCCACAAAAAACTGCAACAAGATCAATTCAAGCTCAGTCCGCAACATGGTTCATACAGCAATCAACCAGCAGAGGGCGCCAAATCCAAAGAGACGATAGACGTGTACGCATAAGGCGCTGCGAGCAACATAAACAAATAGCTCTGTCTAAACCAGACAGTAGTTCTACTGTCCTGTTTCCCGATAACGACCAGACTTGAGACATTTACATGTATTTTTTCTGAATGCAGTCAACCATCGTGTCAAGAGATGAGGAAAGAAGATGCGTTTGTATGTTCACATTTCCAAAGGGCATCATCACCATCATCTCCATCATTACGTAATCATGGCTGCTGCCTTAACGCGCACACGTGGTTTAAGAAGGTCTTGTGAATCATCGCTTGGCAGTTCCTCCAGACAGAGAACTCAGCAGTGTGATATTCCATGCGCTGTGTCAGCAGGCGTGTATTTGTGTTGGGACGATAACGGGATTAATTGTGTTGTCATTGGCATTCGTGTAACCTCATGTCACAAACATATGAACACACACCCTACATACTCACACACGCATTACTGTTACTGCTGGGACAGCAGTAACAGTCTACAGTTGAGACAGCATATCAGAAAAGTGCTGTGCATGCTTAATGTATGTTATTTTGAATACTTGATCCACTATAAAATAAAATGACAAAACAGACCGGGCTACTCCCGCTAGCCCCTAGCACTGTGCCCATCCATAACACATTGTTACAGTTCGCTACTGCACCGCTTTGCGGAAACTGTCTCACAAAGTAAAAGGATATAAAAGTTTGTAAAAAAGCACTTAGCCCCACCGTAGCGGTTATTCGAAGTGACAAGCGCTAGCAAAGCAGAGGCCAGTGTCTCGCTATGAAGTGCCTCATGGCGGCTGTTAGCCCGGCTGCACGGCTCGGAGGAGAGGGAATGATGGTGCTCAGATGTAGTGTTGTGAATATACAGCAGGCGGACAGATACTACATCTAGAGAGGCCAACATTTGTTTTTAACTTCAGCAACAGGAAGTGTGTGTTGCTATGGATCTGGTCTGAAGTTTAGCTCAAATGCACTACATTGTGGTTATGCAAGAAAAATACCTAGAATAACAATGGTAGACCTATACTGTATATATATAGATATATATATCTATATATATAGTGGTTATTTGTACAATAAAACAGCCATAACAAGGTTTATAGTTTGGATTACACTTGATTGTCTATTGGCTCACTGAACGCTAGGAACTGTCTTTGTGAGAGAAAGTGGTAATTTCTAAAGTGCTTCAAGAATTATTCATCAGAGGGAAACGATGCAGTGTTTACTAGCTTCCCTCGTTTGTTCAGCTCTTTCTTCTTTTCTAAGATGGGGTTTGGAAAAGACAGGATCCGGGGAAGCTACTGCACATGCCCCTCACGCCTGCGCTGCAACTATTATGTTAAAGGCGGAAAAAAAAGCAAGACAGAAGCAGAAGCGGAAATACAAACATACGTATCGTCTGTTGTCCGATGCCTTATAGTGCTGCTGCTGCTGCTTGCAGAACGGCTCTCCTGTTTTGTGATCCTCCATCGTGAGCATACTGTCCTCTGTGCCGCTTCCCAGCGCACCGGTTCTTCCGGTGTGCTGGGATTCACAGGGTTGGATGCCCAAGCGGAGGGTGCTGGGTGGGGGTCAGGTGGTCACGGTGGGTCGGGTCAGGTTTAGGATCTGTAGTCCTTTTTACTGTAGGGCTTGTTGCCCAGAATGCTGTCCACCTCATGCACGATGGACGAGGTGAGCTTGGGGAGGATCTGTGGACGTAAGAAGACAACCATGGATAGATGGATATTATTTTAACCGTTTAGTCAAGTTGTTATTGATAAAATGAAGTGAATTATAGTTTGTTTACAGTGACTTCATTGAGATACATGTTATTAAGAAGCAGGTAAGTGGGTTAGAGCATCAAAATCAAGCATGCCTACACTTGCAGTGGCTCAGGAGGTAGGGCGGTTGTCTGATAGCTAGAAGGCTGCTGGTTCAACCCCGGCTCCCCCTAGCTGTTGAGGTGTCCCTGAGCAAAACACTGAACCCTAACTTGCATGTTTGATACCGCTGTCGGTGTACGAATGTGTGCATGAATGGGTGAATGTGAGGCAACAGTAAAGCGATTTGGGTAAAGGTGCTATATAAATGCAATCCATTCATGTAGGTTGAAGACTTTGGGGATCGAACCCAGTACTTTTTAGCTACTATACTATCATTTGTTTTAAGCTTTGGATGTTAAATAATTGACAAATGAAAATCTATGATTTATTAGAATACTTCCCAATAAAAAAATATCAAATTTGTGCATCAGAACCCCAAGGCTTCTTGATGCTAGGTGACATTAATATATGATAAGTGGTACGCTTTCTGTATCCAGTAGCGCGAGAGTGTCCAGACTTCTGACAGAAACTGTTCCCACATGATGCAGACAGTGCAGCAGATGATGTCCAACACTCAGTAGGGAAATATATAAATACATGTAAATGCTCCAGAAAGCAAGCTAGGCAGATGTTTGTTTCATGTTTGTCACACCCCACTGGACAGTGACTCAGCTGCCACGGAGGCAGGGGGATGTTCCCGTTCCCAGCCCATATCCTGCAGCAGACCACAGCAGCTCTGTGGGGGGAGAGGGGAAGAGGGGAACCTCCGCCAACCCCAGTCCAACGGTTCTGGGTTCCATCCCAATGTCCGCAGCCTAACCTGGCATTCACACCCTCTTCCTGGTCTGATCTTAATTCTCTCTGTATATGAATGTACTGTATATGAATGCTTGAAACATGTTCTATTATCTATATGTACCACAGCGATATATTGCTCTCTTTCAACAAATTAACTTAATGTAAGTCGCTTTGGATAAAAGCATCTGCCAAATGCCCTACATGTAAATGTGTGTCTGTGTGTGTTTATATGTATAGTGTATATACGTATATATACATACAGTATATGCATATGCTAAATGACTAAATAGAAAATGATGACAAATGCTCAGTGTCTGCAGGTTAAATAATGAACTGAATGTTTTGGAAAACTCTCCTGAATGGTATTGTGTTATTAGCATGAGGTTTGCGTGCGTCCATTCAAGAATCAATATTGACACCTGCAACAGTAAGATTTTTTTCCTCCAAACTTGGTAAAGAAAAATATAAAACGTCTGAATCCGATTTTTTTTATTGTCTTATTACTATTTGTTATTATGCTAAATGGTAAATGGATTGCAATTTCCAGATCAACGTTGCCTCACATTCACCCATTCATACACAACCTTGCAAGGCAGCAGCCAGCTCATCAGGAGCAGGTAGGGTTGGTGTTTACTCAGGGACACCTCGACACTTAGCTAGTGGGGAGCCGGGGATCGAAGCAGCAACCTTCCGGTCGCCAGACAACCGCTCTTACCTCCTGAGCCACTGCTGCCCCATTACCATGTTACTGTGGCCACTTTTCCACCAAAGTGAACCGAGAGCTGGTTCTGGGCTGGTGCTAGTGCCAGTTCGGAGCTGGTTCAACTTAAGAAACGGTTTGCTTTTCCACCGGCTAGAGAGCCTCGAGAGCCAACCCGCCCCCACGTCATTACGTCACTGTACGTCTGTAGAAGTCTCCGCGGACTACATCGCGATACGAGTGATCTTGTTTTTGTAATTGTATATTTTGTTACTACCTGTTCTGTCATAACTCAAATAAAAACTGAATCTTATTTGTTTCTCTGTTCTTTAAGTATACTGAAGCAGACATGTTAACAAAATGTTTATTTAGAAAAACAATGCTGCTCCGTTAATTCGCGGTTCTGATGGGGGGGGTGCGCTGTTAATTCGCGGTTCTGATGGGGGGTGCGCTGTTAATTCGCCGTTCTGATGGGGGGGGGGTGCGCTGTTAATTCGCCGTTCTGATGGGGGGGGGGGGTGCGCTGTTAATTTGCCGTTCTGATGGGGGGGGGGGTGCGCTGTTAATTCGCCGTTCTGATGGGGGGGGGTGCGCTGTTAATTCGTGGTTCTGATGGGGGGGGTGCGCTGTTAATTTGTGGTTCTGATGGGGGGGGGGGTGCTCCGTTAATTGGTGGGGACATGTCCCCAGCGTCCCCACTAAATTCTACGCCCATGCTCGGTACCAGGCGCAGTTGCTATTAAACATCCATAAACGCCAACTCGGTTGCATCTCTTTATTTCAATATTCCTTGGCTAAGAATATTACAAGGTTAACGTTGCGTTGCCAAAGTGGTATCGGTGCGGTTGTATCGGAGTAGTCACTTCCATTGTCGGGGTTTGTTGTGAAATGGAGCTCAGAAAGTTTTTGGCGGACTTGCTAATCCGGCCCCCAGCCCGCCCCCAGCCTCTGACGTAGTCGGTTCTTAGTTGGTTCAACTCTGGCCCCCCAAAGAGTTGGGGCCAAGAACGAACCAGTTTTTCTGGCCGGGAGCCAGTTCTTTGTCTGTGGAAACAGGAAGAACTGGTTCGTTTTAGGCTCTGGCTCCGAACCGGCCCTGAAAACGCCTTGGTGGAAAAGCCCCCTGTGTGTGGTGGCCAACATGGTGGTCTACCTGTATGGCTCCTATGTTCTCCAGGAGCTGGTCAGTGCTGGAGGCCCCCAGGAGGACAGAACTGACCCCGTCGTTCCTCAGACACCAGGCTGGAGGGACAAGACACAGAGCAATACCAGCATTAGAGCTTCACTACACTGGCTAACTGGCTAAATGACTGAATGGCTGAGATGGAGTTGTTGATCTACGGTAAGGATGCATTAATACTGATGCCAGTGCTTATCCAGCCGTGATGTGTATATGCACTTACTATCTACCTAAATCCACACCGTTTAATTATATGAACCTTTGATTGAGATCATATAATGATGATAATTATTGGCATGTCTACACGATAATAAAACCAAAACATCTAGGCCACTGGATATCTGACTTGTTTCATGTGATTTTGCATTCTATTTCAGCCAGGTATAGCTAGCACTACCTGATGCTAGGATTAGTTTAGAAGACAATATACTATATGGGAGAGGGGGAAACATGACTTGTGACGGGGGAAATGGAGGGGGGAGATGGAGGGTGGAGATGGAGGGTGGGAGACAGAGGGGGGAGATGGAGGGGGGGAGACGGCTATCATAGGCTGGACCATCTATACTGCTGGAATGAAGTCCATATCAGCAACCATCCAGCAATCTAGCATGTATGATACTGTACTGTACTGTAACCTACTGTACTGTAGTGTAACTTACTGTACTGTAGTGTAACCTACTGTACTGTAGTGTAACTTACTGTACTGTAGTGTAGTGTAACCTACTGTACTGTACTGCAGTGTACTGTACCATGCTGCAGGGTAGTATACCATACTGTACTGTCGTGTACCATAATGTAATGTAGTGTACCGTACTGTATTGTAAGCTACTGTACTATATTGTACAGATAGCTAGCTGAGGGAAGGTATAGTTGTAGTACCGATAGCTAGCTCCTGTCACGTACTTTACAAGGAAGGTGAAGGACATGACTTCCTCTTTCACCCCTGCTGCTATACTCCCTCCTACATCCACCCCTGTCAGCCTTACCTGCTTCTCCCCTCTCTCCTCTGAAGAAGTCAACAGGCTTGTTGCATCCCACCACGCCACCACCTTCCCCTTTGACCCAATCCCATCTTCCCTTCTCCAAGTCATTTTGGACGATATCCTGCCCTTCCTCACCACCCTAATCAACACCTCCCTCAATTCAGGTCTGTTTCCAACCACCTTCAAGACTGCCAGAATCAAGCCACTCCTCAAGAAAGCCACCCCACTGACATCCGGAACTGCAGACATGTATCCCTCCTTTCCTTCCTCTCCAAAACTGTAGAACGTGCTGTCTCTACGCAACGATCCTCCTATCTCTCTAAACACAACCTGCTAGACCCTCATCAGTCAGGCTTCAAGGTTGCACATTCCACGGAGACGGCCCTGCTCATGGTAACTGAGTCCCTCTGTGTCACCAGAGACTCGTCCCTCTCTCTCCCTCTATCTGTGCTCATCCTTCTTGACTTGTCTGCCACATTCGACACAGTGAACCACCAGATCCTCCTCTCCACTGTGGCAGAGCTTGGCATTGCTAGATCTGCATTATCCTGGTTCACTTCCTACCTGATAGAACGCACCTATCAGGTCACATGGAATGGCTCCCTGTCCGGACCCTGCGCCCTTGACACCAGAGTCCCCCAAGGCTCAGTACTGGGACCCCTTCTGTTCTCCTTATACACAAGATCTCTAGGCTCTGTAATCACATCCCATGGCTTCTCCTGTCACTGTTAAGCAGACGACACCCAACTGTTCCTTTCCTTCCCCCCCCCTCTGACACCCAAATCGGAACATGCATCTCTAAATGCCTGGCTGACATCAGCAAATAGACGACCAATCGGCCAATCACGTGAACCTTGACAAGACTGAGCTTCTCTTCATGCCAGGGAAAAACTGCTCTCAGATGGACATACTTGTCACCATTGAGGACATCCAAGTCTCCCCTTCACCGACTGCAAGGAACCTTGCCGTGGTACTCAACGACCAGCTGTACTTACAACGCATCCAGAGCGCAGCAGCGCATATGGTGTTCAACTTCCCATGTAATCCCCCTCTTCCGCGACCTCCACTGCCTCCCGTTAGTCGCTGGCATTAGATTCAAGACACTGGTACTGGCCCAAAAGGCTGTCAGCGAAACTGCCCCTACCTAACTTTAGTCAGACCCCACGCCCCAGCTCGAGCACTGGATAAAAGCGTCAAATGCTAAATGCCCTAAATGTAAATGTGAATGTAAATGCAAACTAGCTGGGGGAGGGTATAGTTGTAGTACTGATAGTTAGCCTGGGGGAGAGTATAGTTGTAGTACTGATAGCTAGCCTGGGGCGGGTATAGTTGTAGTACCAAAAGCTAGCTGGGGGAGAGTATAGTTGTAGTACCAATAACTAGCTGGGGAGAGTATAGTTGTAGTACCGATAGCTAGCTGGGGGAGAGTATAGTTGTAGTACCGATAGCTAGCTGGGGGAGAGTATAGTTGTAGTACCGATAGCTAGCTGGGGGCGGGTATAGTTGTAGTACCGATAGCTAGCTGGGGGTGGGTATAGTTGTAGTACCGATAGCTAGCTGGGGGAGAGTATAGTTGTAGTACCGATAGCTAGCTGGGGGAGAGTATAGTTGTAGTACCGATAGCTAGCCTGGGGCGGGTATAGTTGTAGTACCAAAAGCTAGCTGGGGGAGAGTATAGTTGTAGTACCGATAGCTAGCTGGGGGAGAGTATAATTGTAGTACCGATAGCTAGCTGGGGGAGAGTATAGTTGTAATACCGATAGCTAGCTGGGGGATAGTATAATTGTAGTACCGATAGCTAGCTGGGGGAGAGTATAGTTGTAGTACCGATAGCTAGCTGGGGGAAAATATAGTTGTTGTACCGATAGCTAGCTGGGGGAGAGTATAGTTGTAGTACCGATAGCTAGCTGGGGGAGAGTATAGTTGTAGTACCGATAGCTAGCTGGGGGAGAGTATAGTTGTAGTACCGATAGCTAGCTGGGGGAGAGTATAGTTGTAGTACCGATAGCTAGCTGCGGGAGAGTATAGTTGTAGTACCGATAGCTAGCCTGGGGCGGGTATAGTTGTAGTACCGATAGCTAGCTGGGGGAGAGTATAGTTGTAATACCGATAGCTAGCTGGGGGAGAGTATAGTTGTAGTACCGATAGCTAGCTGGGGGAGAGTATAGTTGTAGTACCGATAGCTAGCTGGGGGAAAATATAGTTGTTGTACCGATAGCTAGCTGGGGGAGAGTACATCCCATGCGCTCAGCGATGGCCTGCAGTTCCTTCAGCTTGGCCTGCTGGCGACGGCCCTCCTCACTCACAATCTTGTCCTTCATCCACTGGTAACCCTGGCAACACAGTAGTACAACACTATTTATATTTTATGTACATTTTTGTGTATATATGCATATTTTCTATTTTTGATTGTCTTCATTATCAGCAGGTATAGGTCATTTAATTTAACAATAAAGATTTGTTAACGTTGCTTGGGGGGCACCTTGAGGGATGCCCGGGAGAAGGGGGGCACGCCGCTGGTGTACTTCCCCGAGATGATCCCACACGCGAGGGGAGACCACGTCATAGCTCCCACCCCTGCACGCACGCACACACACACACACACAAACATAAATACATTTGATCCATTCTATATATATTTCATTATATTATAAAGTTCAGAGTAGAGTGTACCAAGACCTTTAAAGAGTATCAAGGTCTCTCTATACATAACACCACGAGTGACATCACTATGTCTCTCTCACCTATCTTGTGGAAGAGCTCAGGCAGCTGCACCTCCACCTTCTCCCGCTGGAACATGTGGTACTCGGCCTGCTCGCAGATTGGCGGGATCAGGTTGAACTGCCGCGCCACAGAGTACGCCTCCTGAATACGCACACGCACACGCACACGCACACGCACACACACACACACACACACACACAGGAGGCTCATCACAATACGACAAGCAACCAGGGTTTGATTGATGTCATTCCCTCTCTTTCAAAACCACCGTCATGTCTCTCTCCACTGTCCTGCATACAAAAGCCCACAAGCCCAATCAAGTACAGTTTAGAGGAGACCAATTGAGCCTCTATGGTCAGCTACATGTGTCTAGCATGTACCCGTGTAGTTCACCAGGTAGAGCGTGGTATTAACACTGCCCGGGTGTTCATTAACCTGACGTGCCAGATGCTGCGCCTGCTGCCTCACAGCAAGAAGGTCCTGGGATCGATTCCCGCCTGGGGCGCTATTGACTCTGGGGTGCCCAGGTGGGTTATCTCCCGGCGTTTCTGTGTGGAGTTTGCATGTTCTCCCCGTGCTCCATGGGGTCTCCTTCCACAGTAAGAACCCCAACTAAAAACATGCGAAGAATCGCTTCTCCGGTCCTGTCCCTGACCAAGACGTGGACACAAGATCTGGAGCTGATGGTTCCCTGGGCGCCGTCGTGGGCGGCTGCCCACTGCTCCTGGCTGCCCCTGGAGGGCAGATGGGTCAAATGCAGAGACTTAATTTCCATGGGCCACCCTCCCTGCATGCTGTGTGTGTTTGGCGGTCACCACTTCCTGCATGTTGTGTTTGTGACCATAAAAGTGTGTTGTTGTTGTTCTTCTTCTTCTTCTTTCTACAGGAACATCTGGGAAATCCTCATTTGAAACAGTTTGGAAAAGGACAGGCACTTTCCAAAAGTACTTGGCAGGTGATTGGATGAACCATCTACCTATCACCACACCTGTAGTTGCCAGTAGTTCCTTGGAGGACGCTGATTGGTCCAAACCACTGTGGATAACTTGAAGCCTGGCAAGATGGATTCTCGTGTGAATTTGATCTTGCAAACCCAGCTGCCTCGCAAGGTAAGGTGTTATTACCACTCATTCAAAACACGGCTTAAATAAAAACATTACATGAGTTCTTATGTACTATACTTGAGTTGGTATATGTCATGTCTATGTTTTTATTTAAGTTGCTTTGGCCTCTTGGCCCACCTGACGGCCCCCAACAAGTAGCAAGAGAGGTAAGAATCATCCTGGACCTTAATGAGGCAGCCCACTCATTTAACACATTACATGTTGGGGTCGTGGGAAAGAGTTTTTAAATAATGTTGTACAACTTTCCAATATACTCTGTGTAATCAGATGTAGGCCTTGTTCATAATAGCTGCTACCAATGACACGTGAGACTGGAAAGTAAATTATTATAAAATATTGTTCCCACTACCCTGCCGGGAGCCTCAATGTATTATATTAGTGGAAGTCCAAAAGATTAAAATCGTTCATCATAATGACACAATCGCATCCTCCACTATGAAAGGTGTTTTATTGGATTTATTTAGATATTTCTCACCATGATCTCCATTGAGCTCCAGCGTGACGTGCCCCAGTACATGGCCATCCCCTGGTTGATCACATGGGTCATGGCCCTGACCGTCTCTATCAATCACAACAGAGTACACACACACTGCATCAGCTATTGGTCAGATACGTGGAAAGAGAGAAAGAAAGGAAGAAAGAAACAGAAAGAAAGAAAAACTTAAGTCTGAATATATAAGGAGAACTGTTAAAAACGGGGAAAAGAAGGTTAATGGAATTAACAGGCAGGAAAACTGAAAAAGATTAGAAAAGTTGTAGAAATGTTAACATTGTCTTCCGTATCTGAGGTCTGTCTGGTCACGGGCAGGTTGTACCCAGGAGGACGTGGGGTGTAACACACAGGAATGAGAGGGTAAAGATCATCACAGCAGGTATCTACACCTCTTGTCAGTTTGTCAGGCTTAAAGAGCAACTTGCCGGTTGGCATCCCCGGTTAATTCTGTGGCAAATGAATAAAAAATTATAAATGAAGTCACGTTCAACTTAGTTTTTGGACAGGAATGAGTCCAGTTGTAATTCCACCCAAATTGTATTTATTAAGTTATAAATCGTTTTGCTTTATACACTCCTGACACATTAATGTTACCAACCTGCAAGCTGCCCTCAAATCACCAGTAAGATGGTTTTTGTTTGTCTACAGACAAAGGCAAACAGGAATAATAAGATGGCTCTGTCTGTGACAGCATGTCTTCCACACCTGTTTCCATCACCAAGGACAGCAGAATAAAGGAGGATAAGTTGTTCCTTTATTGTGGCTTTGATCTCCCAAAACATGGCGGCAGCAGACTAGATGTTTCATCGTAAGACATGCAGGATGCTCTGTACTGCTGACTATGAGAGGAGGATGAGGTGGTTGGTGAACGGATGATAAGGGACTGATGCACAGAATGGTATTTGATGTGGTGTTGAGAACACATATGAATATACTCCTCTAAAAATTGCATATTGAATATTAATAATGCCACTGGGACAATAAGATGTGGGTAGGGACAAAATTGACTGTAAACTGGGAAGGCTGCAGTCTGGGGAGGGGCGTAGAGTATAATCAATATATCGATACAATATATCAATCACTTGAAGATGAGCAGCACCACTGGTACTGCTGGGGGAGGGGGGGTGGCATTCCAGCATTTAATAGAGGTTTGCAACGAAAGGGAGGAGGAGAGGGTGTCTACACCTAGACGTCTGCCATAAAATGGTTGGTTTTATGGGGTGGCCCACGGGTACCAAGTACCTTCTATGATGAACTTTCTGGACCTAGGTGTGTGAAATGGATCTCCTGGACAAAAACAAAACAAAAGCAAAGTAAAGTGAGACTGTGAGGAATCGCTTGAATGACCCTGGGTTGGCAGTTGACCTTTGGGGTCGCGGGTGAGTAACAGGTCACCAAACAGACACCTTGACGTACCCACCAACCTCTGGTCCTACATGACACTAGGGCTGCAGGGCTCTGCTCTAATGTACTCTGGCACCTCCATATCTGAATGTTGACAATATGGGGAATGGTTGTGAAGGTTGGCAGTGGATGTAGAGGTGATATTTCATGAGTTCTGTATCCAAGCAATCCAACTGAGCCAGTTTATACAAGTGCCTTTACAACACTATAATACAGGCTGCAGACATTTGGGACAGATCCCACTACCTTTTATCCAAAGTGACTTACAGGGAATACAGGCCTTTAAAGGGGAACCGTGACAGGCTTGGTTATTTTCTAATATAAGAGAGTACTGCTTTATCCGTCTGCCATATCAAATTTCCGGAAAACGTTGGAACTCTGACGTGATTGGTCTGATTTGGAGTACAAAAATCCAAGAGCAATGACATCAATAGTTAAACTGTTCTGGTCTGTGTGGTTGGAGGCCGGTTTAAGCAGCCTAACCAGGCAGTCAGACCGGGCAGACTGATTAGACTCTGGGGCTGGGTGAGGCTGCACACCTGTGGTGGATTGGCCAATCAGGGCCCACAGGATAACCAGCTGTCAGCACACACTCAGGTAGATCTATCAACGACCTGTGTTCTTGGTTGTCAGTGGTTGGTGTGGTGAGGTCCATTGCTACAGCCTCGTAAATACCGATTGTGTAGGAAGTTGTCCTTACATATTTTTTGACGCAACCTTACCAGTTCTTACTGGTTTGTACCGCACAGCTACACAGAGTTTCGGCTGTGTTTTGGTACTCGTGCATTGGTATTGAAAGGAGCGCGTGCGAGCCGTTAGGCATCTTATTTAAGCAGCAAACATGGCAATCAAACCCAGCAAACTTGAGCTGGGAGCCGAACACCACCCTATCCACTGCACCAGTGGTTCTTAAACTATTTTTCATCAAAGATCTAATCCAATCTATCAAAATATAAAAATATTACCCTTATAGTACCCTTTTAAAGTTAGAGTGATATGCTGTGTTACTATGTTACGATTCAGATTTACTAAATTGTATTATGGTGGTATTCATTCATTTTATTAGGAGGGAATTATTTTACAATTGTTCAAAACCTACATTAAAACATTTTTTGTAATTAATATTCCTAGCACCCCCTGCCCCCATTTGAGAAGCTCTGCACTATCCCATCCCCCGATTACTACAATAAAGTGACTGAGTCATTCCACTAAATGACAGTTCTTGAGTAAAATCCCCTCCAGCTCTCCCATGGCCGTGGCCCTGCTGTGTAGGGGGAGGTCTGGAGGTTTGGAGATGATTGTGTTAAATACAGTATGTGTTAG
This sequence comes from Coryphaenoides rupestris, assembly GCA_002895965.2. Classification (NCBI taxonomy): domain Eukaryota; kingdom Metazoa; phylum Chordata; class Actinopteri; order Gadiformes; family Macrouridae; genus Coryphaenoides; species Coryphaenoides rupestris. The sequence goes on from PIJE02000001.1 coordinate 121,718, forward strand.
ACACTTGTAGTCCCTACCTTCCATCGGTGTGTTGGGATCTGGCCGGTTGGCAAAGACCACGTCCACATACTCTAGCTGGAGTCTTTCTAGGGACGACCTGAGACCTGTGTTACGGAGGGAAAACAAGAGATCTAAGCGTTTACTAAATGTTGTCTTGTTGTCCTTGGTTTGTCGTCCATTTCTCGTCCATTTCTTGTTACACTAACTATTATTTCCTGCCGCCTAGTTAAAAGGGGAGGCATCTGAAAACGTTCATCACCTTCAATGATGTGTTTTCTAGACAAGCCTCTTTCTGTTTCCGCCCTGCGAAAACAGTCAGAAAGAAAGAAAGCATTTGAACCGGCTTCCAATACAAAGCATTCAGGGAAGTGAAATTGGCCTGTCATAGCAGAAAGTTAAGCTAAATTGCCTCATCTGCTTTGCCATGCAAGTTATGACAGCATCATATTTTCATAAAAAGCATATACAAATAAATACCGAACACAGAAAATACATACTTTCCTCCCCAGAATATCTTGGTGGTGATGACCAAACTGGAGCGCCTGTGTGTAAACAGAGTTGAAATGTGTTCCTCCCTTTATATACGGGTGTACATTCATACATCAGGTGTATATTTATATACTAGATTTTCCTCTTCAGGTGCTACATCGACCATACAGTTACACTATTATGATACAGTTACACTATTTGTATTATTATTACTATTACACTATTTCTAAATAATCAAAACTGGTCAAAGAATGTGCATTTGTAAATGTTTCCTGTTACAATGTGTAGACATCCCATGATGAGTAAACAATGATTCTATATCGAAATTAATTCTATATTAAATATATGATTAATACATGAGATCACCCTACCTCCATCCCTTCTGTTTGATAATCCTGCCCAAGACAAGCTCTGCCCTGGGAAGGAGAGACAGAAAGATATGATCTCGTATTACAGTCTTCCCCTTGCATGTGCATTGCATGTGTGTATGTATGTTTTAGTTAAAATCACTTTTTAGGGTGTTTGGTTGGTCATTTTTGTTCTTACCCATCAATGATGTCTCTGTCTCGCACACACACACACACACACCGAAATTCTATACATTTTACCACAAAGTGCTCTTTACTTAAACTGGATAAATTAGTTTCCCCCAGAGTTTAAACTGAGTGGACAGCTGCAAATTCACCTCATTGATTTACTGTCCTGCTTTGTAAATAAGTATGTGTATGTACTTAATTGAAAGGTCTTTCAATGGTTTATATGTTCTATGTTTAGGATTAGGTCGCTAATGCCCATGATAACAACATTACTGTTACATACATTAACCCCTGCAGCTCTGTCAGAGCCCTGGACCATGGGCAATAACCAGATTTACAACATGGAAGACGGTTAGATATCCGTCTATCTGCCTAACCATCTGTCTATCCGTTTATCCATCTGTGTATGGTGTGAGCATATGTGCGTGAGTCTGTGTGAATGAGTGTGTGTGTGTGTGTGTGTGTGTGTGTGTGTGTGTGTGTGTGTGTTGAGATATCTGTCATACACTGTACAATTTGAGCCTGTTTTTGACCTGATTTTTGACTTTCAGCTTCATCGGGCGTCATTGCCGTGCAGTGTACAGGGGGGAGTTGATTCCCCACAATCACAGTTCCTTTTTTCTCACTGTGCCTGTATGAAGTGGCAAACAGAGCGTCTGAAAGCGCCATGGCAACACGATGCATAGTGTGGACAGAAAAAGGTTGGTCGAGCTGTGTCCTCCTCCTCCGATCATGGCCGTTATGAATGAGAGAAACTTTGGCACAAAATAGCTGCATGTCATGAGTCCATATGTGCTGCCGCTTTTTTCTGTGTGTGTGTGTGTGTGTTTGCGCGTGCATGCGTGTATTCTGGAGTGCCGGTGTGAAACTCACTTCCCCGCAGCGTAAACCTCAGCGGTGTCGAACAGGTTGATGCCGTTGTCGTAGGCCAGTGTCAGCAGCTCCTCCGCCATCTTGAGAGACAAAACAAGATGGCAACGAAGATTTAGCTTTGAATCGTACAACACATGTTGGATTATGAAATGAGATTCTCTTTGTAATGTTCAGTCAGTCGAAGGAGTATTTCACAGGCGTTCCATATAATTGGAATGAATTAATTACTTCTCCTTCATCCTACCTCATCTGATATCTGGCCGCCAAACGTCACCCACGTCCCTGCAACACACAGAGCAGGATAAAGTCGTGCTTAGTTCACCCAACTCCCTGCCGAGAGAGAGAGAGAGAGAGAGCACTCACCTAATCCAAGACAGGAGACCCGTAATCCAGATTTTCCAAGATTTCTGTAAAAGAAGAAATATTTCAAATTTTTTCAGGAAAGGAGTTGTGTTTCCACCACAGGAACTTTCCTCAGAAACAGGGAACAGGAACCAGGTTTGGACAAAAGCGTCTGCTAAATGCCCGAAATGTAAATGTAAATAAATGAGGATAAAATACAAATTTCCTGATAGGTATCTGATTTGTATGTTATGTTCACATACAAGTTCAAATAAATCCAATCCACTTTCTTTCTTTCCCGCCCACACCTCAACCTCCAAAATGGCCGACCCTGAGGTCCAATCGAAGTGTTGGATGCGTTGGAGCATTCACAGCTCGCTAGACCACAACCTCTCGATCTCCCAATCCATAAAGTTGATTACATGCCATTGTGTTCTGGCTCTCTCTCTCCCTCTCTCTCTCACTCCTTTCAGCTGAAATTCTTAAGCTTGAATGCTTTCAAACATTCAAAAGCTTGATGTACCCAGCGGCCTTCAAGGCTATGAAAAAAAAAAGAAAAAGCAGGAAAAGCGCTGGGTCGGGTGAAGCAGTTAGGAGACAAAAGGCTTCGTGAGTTACCTTGGACAGACTAGAAGAAGAACACGAACAATACACTCTCTGACTTTTACCATCCGTTGGAGGAGGACAGCGCGGCATTAGCATATTAGTATATATATAATACAGTATATAGTAGCAGGTGTATTTCCCTGTATGAATAAAGTAGCATATGTATTACTCTTTGTTTTACAATGTGCCACAAAAAAACATTGGATTGATTAGGGAATGTGTTAAATTGATACAATGACACACACGCACACACATACGCACACACACAAACACGCACATAAACACACTTTGGCCGCAACCCAAAGGATACACAATCAGTTCTGTGAAATTGACGACCAACTGTGTGTGTGTGTGGTTGTGCCTGCGTGTGCGTGTGTGGGTGTGCCTGTGTGTGCGTGTCTCACTCAAGCCTCACACCTTTCTTTATGAAGTGAGGACCACCGACGGTCACTCTGACAGGAGATTGAAGCTCACCACAGAGGTTGGTTAAGAAACGTGCCACATTCCCCGAGAAGCGCTGAGCCGAGCCAGGGACTTAAACATCAACACTAAGTCAATGAAGCACATTTTCTGTGTAAAAATAGGCATGGTGTGAACTGTATCATAATGCTACGGTATGCACATTCACACATTCACACACACATGTATGCCGACAAACTCCTGGACGCAGCGTTGAAGAGGGAAACAGCGAGATTGAAAAGCATTCCCCTGTATAGCATTCCAACACTGTACATTCCGGTGCATTAAACTCAATAAACAAGCCGTATTGGACTAGGGATGGATAGCACATGCATCTGTAGTAATAACAACATGGTGTTGTGATATTTAAGGACAGCCCGCGTCATGTGTAGCTGCCGTCTGCGTACTGCTGACACAACACTCGGTTAATCAGGTAATGTGGCGTGAACACTTTGATTTAGACACGTTTCAGCGACGCTCAGCATTCAGGGAACATACAGTTCTAGTTTATATAACATACAGTTATAGTTACAGTGGATACTAGTTGTAGACAGAGAACATGTGACTGTGAACATCCATTTAGATTTAATTTTAATTTCTTATTGTCTGTTCAATGATAAATAATTGTTTCAACATGTCTTAGTTTTTAACTGATGATAATCGAACAATGTTATTTGGCGTAGAGCCACTGTGCCACTAAGCCTCTCATTAAAGAATGTATTGTGTACTGTGTGTACAGTACAGTACAGTACATGTACAGTAGTGGACTAAAAACGACACCGTCTTAAAGCATGCGCAATGAGTGCCTCTTAACACACACTCTCTCTCTCTCTCAGGTCTGGACAGGGTCATCCATTCACATAATCACCACACCCTGTGTGTCTCAGCAGATGTGACAGCCCTTCTGGGAGGGCCACAGTTGTTTGGAGCGTAAACACAGGGGCCTCTGGGGCCCCAGGAAACATAGATCATACCCGTGTAGAGGCTGAACCCTGAGGTTTCGCTACAGCCTGCCCGTGGATTAGCTTAAGCTGGACCAATACACAGTACTGGTCCCGAGGTAGCCCAGTAGCTTGGGGTCATTCGGTCTCAAAATCTAATTGACATGTCTATATGGAAATGTTTACATTTGGTTGGCTTTAGTCTCTTATCAGACAGATAACTCAAAACCAGTATATTATTGAACTGTTAGCCTAGTACTATTGAACTATGTAGTTATTGAGCTTTCATCCAAAAGCTTGCTGTGAATTCAGACTGTGAAGTCTGAATTCAATGCAGTCTGTGAAATGGTAAATTTTGTTTTCCAAAGCTTGACCCTTCAAAGTTGGTGAATTAAATCTGCATCCTGTGTCACATCCGTGGTATTCATACTGTATATGGCCCTCAAAGCTCCTTCAATGTTTAGATATGGACCCTGCAGACTATAGGAAAACATAGCTAGGGTGTTAAGCACAGTATACCAGTGCCCATACTATGTTTAGCATTGTTTTAATTTACGCCGTCCTTGAATGCCATCACAATGCCAAGTGCTCAAACGTATGAAGCTGTCATGATATATGTCCACATCAAAGCAGGTATACTTCACACAAGCCATCAAAAATGTGTGAACTTTGTGTCCATGTCAGAGCAGCCCCAACACTCGTATTTGCAGTGGCACCTGGTCTACAAGAGGCATCGCATCAGATCAAAAACAAGTATGCACTTTTAATTGAATTGAATCAAATTTCAAGTCAACTGTTTCATATCGACCTTAAGTTACAGTCTGAAAGGGCTTCACATTATACAACACCCCCCCTAACCCCAAGGACAAGAAAAGCTCAAGGAAAACCCCTTGAGAAGGAACACAGAAGAGGGATGCCTCCTTCCAGGGATTGTTAGCAGCGCAATAGGTAGCCAAAATGGCTGCTTCATTTGTACATGTACAAAGTGAACTGCTTATCGGTCAGGCGTCTCACTCAAAATGCCTCATCACTTTATTTCTCCCCCCCCTCTCGCCTAGCAACCACATCCATGGCCAGGTAGATTCATGTAAATACATGGTTCTTCTCCTCCTTCTCGGGAGTAATTTATACGCACACTGACTTCTCCACCTGGTAATGACGTCATCTCACTCCTGAATTATTAACTCATGAGTATCGCCTATAATACATTTCAGGGAGACTGCAATTTCCACCCGCTTCGGCTAACATCAGAAATATGTGCTTGACTTTGGATAAAAGCATCTGCTGAGCAGAGATGCTAATACATACCATTATACATGCATACATGTAATTGCTTGTGTGTGTAAGTGTACGAGTGTGTGTGTGTGAGAGAGAGAGAGAGAGAGAGAGAGAGAGAGAGAGAGAGAGAGAGAGAGAGAGAGAGAGAGAGAGAGAGAGAGAGAAAGAGAGAGATATGGGGGGGAGGTGGATGACATTTCACTGCTTTTCCTTTTCAAGTTAATTTTCTGAGAGTATGCCACTCCATGATGCTGACAACTAAACAATACCACCTAAGGTAATCTAAGGTCTAAGGCAGTGCCCTGTGTAAGGTAGGAACTAATAGACTCTTTAATACAGAGGAGACAGAAGCTAGGACGACAGGAAGAGTCTGTGGGCGAGGGTGAGCATTGGACACTAAGAAGAAGACATCTCCTTCCTCTCTGCTCCCTCCTTACCTATATGGATGGCAATATGGATTCCCCAAACAACTGAATCAGGGAAGAGCGATACCCTTTATTGTTGTATTGTACTGTATTGCTATAGCCTGGAAATCCAGACCCACATCTAGAAAGCTATAGGGTCTGGTAATGAGTAATGAAAATGGCCCAACTCGAGGGGCGGCACCAAGCATGCATTTGAAAATATCACTGCACGCAATTGGATAACACTACGACCAATCAGAAGAATACACGGGGTGACGTATCCAGAGCGACGGAAACGAGTTTGTTTTGGAGAATAGTTTGACAGAGAGACGTAAATGTAGCCCAGGGGTGGCCAACCAGTCAGAGACCAATTTTTTTTACTGTGTTACTGCAAAGAGCCACATCATACACACGGGCACACATGAACATCTCCCCATCTCTTCCTCTCACACACACCAAAAATATTTCTTAGTCTTATCTAGTTAATTCCCCCCCCCCCCCCAATCAGAACCGCAAATTAACGGACCCCCCCCCATCAGAACCGCAAATTAACGGATCCCCCCCCCCCCCATCGGAACCGCGAATTAACGGATCCCCCCCCATCAGAACCGCAAATTAACGGACCCCCCCATCAGAACCGCGAATTAACGGATCCCCCCCCAGAGACGCTGACTCGGAGCCCGTCGCACGCCTCACGGTACCGTCATTGCGCATCCTTGGCGCAATATCTGTGATAACACGTTAACTTTGACAGCACTAAAAAAAAACACAAAATTCGATATGAACGTAAGAGCCATGAAACCAGGCAAAGAGCCGCGGGTTGGCCAGGCCTGATGTAGCCTAATGGAAATGGAGCCACTAAATGACTTTTGCCGTTTTTGCAAGCAGAATATGAGAATAGTTGGTTTGTACAGATACTCAGTCAACATTTTCGATAGATTGTTTGTTTACTGACTGATTCCGGACTGATTCCGTCGCAGCGCTGACGTCATCTGTTTAGCCAGCTTCTGGCCCGCCTATATCAGATACACCGATGTGATTGGTTTACGTTTGGAACAACAGGAATTGGTAATGAGCATGTTACTCGTTACCAGAGTGACTCGCTGAGCAAATTCTAATTGTGCTCTCGCGAGAACTCTGGATTTCCAGGGTAGTATTGCTATGCAACCGGGCACAATAATTTCCTTCGGGATTAATAAAGTTCTATCTTATCTTATCTTATCTTGGTTGGTCATGAGCTGGGATGAGCCCAAACTCTAGGTTGACTCATAGAGAGGCAGGTACAGTCAACCAAAACAGATATTCTCACAGTAGAAGTAATTTAATAGCTGGCGGATTGCTACAGCACTTCTAACATATTACAGTCAAATGATAGCTCTTGCATCTTACCTACAGCACCATTAATGACATGTTTCTGAAGTTGCTTCAGATAAAAGTGATAAAAGAGAGAGGGCAACTACAAGGGGAGCTGAGTAAAGAGGTAGTGAGTGAGGCAGGTGAGACTCTTATTAAGGCTCTGGGAGATAATAGGAGACGGAAGCAGGATGTTGTTTGCAATAATCACAGACATGCATATGCAGATTACATCTGTGGGTATTTGCATATCCATATACAAATACACATTCATATGCACAAAGTGACACACACATACACAGACACAAATGCAGCCACAGGAATTTGCAGCCAAATAGCTTATAAGTTATATAGATTATGCATGGAGGAGTACCCATTTATACTGTATATTAGCACTCATACATACTGTATGTAATGTCTAATACATTGCATAATAGAGTCTAACACACACAAATACACACGTATTTACAAAATAATAGCCCCACAAATATAAAAAGTGCCCAACCTGCAGGTAAACACACTAGTCTGCAACCACACAACGACAGACATATGCATCCCGAAAAAACAAATGCCAAATAGGCGATAGGCTCCCAACACACACACCACACACACACACCACACAAACACACACAGACCCACCCACACACACACACACCACCAAATCCCAAGTTGAAATGTCATTTCCAAACAATAATTTGGAACGCCTTGGATTGTCAGACCAAACCCGCTGCGTCACAACCAAGCCGGTGTGGGAAAGCCCAGCTGCCTGTCATGGCTGGTTGCTTCCCTTGCTAAGGGCCCTTCTGGAGCTTCTGAGGCTGGGAAACAAAGGCCAGCCCCCAAAGGTAGCTTGGTGGAGGAAGAGTACATAGGAAATGTTAACCGGGAAGCTGGCATTTAAAATGGCCGCCAGCGGGGGTCAGTTGCATGAACAAAAATCTGCAGCAAAAATACAGTTGGTTGAATGCAGTTTACAAGACACTACGAGGTTATCAAAATAAAAGTTTGAGATACTATATGAATGGAAGTTACTTCAGACCGACCACTTTCGTTAAATTATATTTGTGGATAGTCAGTGTAACATATGAATCTTTGGCCGGATGGCTCTGTTTGGGGAAACCCCTGCCCATCCCAGCAGTCACGCCCAAAGGGGAGTGGTGTGTAATAGACCCCTAACCCCCCCCCCCCCCCGGAACAGAGCTGGGAGCCACTTCACTGTAAATGCAGCCTTATGCCAAATGTTGGAGGGAATATCCCCAGACTGTACAGTGCTGCTACTGTTCAGATAGAACAAACAACTATGAGTGGCCGGTTGAGAAAATCAACAAAAATGTAGTTGAGGTCAGGGGTCACTCTTTGTCACTTTATTCTGACCTTTCTCCAAACGTCAGAGTTTGGACGTTTTTTGAACTGGTATAGTAATGAATTATTACTCCTTTTATAGAGAGTGCAGAGTTGTGCTCTCTCCATGCAGGGTTATGATATATAAGTCGACGAGGGGGTTATAAAACCTACTCTGCTATCCTCCTTATATTAAACCCTCGAACTAGTGTTTCAAGGATTTGGATTAGGGCTGGGCGATTTGGCCTAAAAATAAAATCGCGATTTTTTCTAACTAATGGACAATTTTCGATTTAAACCTCGATTTACAGGGAGTAGAGGAGAGGGCTCAACACGCATCCCTGAGGGGCTCCAGTGTTGAGGGTCAGCGGCTCTGAGGTGGTGCTGCCCATCCTCACCAACTGGCGGCGGCCCGACAGGAAGTCCATTATCCAGCTGCACATGGTCGGGTTGCAGGCCTAGACTCCTGAGCTTGGTGTCGAGCTTGGTAGGAACTATCGTGTTGAATGCTGAGCAGAAGTCCACAAAACGGCATTCTCACACAACAGTTCTTCCCCTCCAGGTGAGAGAGGGCGGTGTGAAGTGCCATGGCAATGGCGTCGTCGGTGGATCTGTTTGACGGTACGCAAATTGCCATGGGTCCAGCGTGGCAGGCAACATGGAACAAATGAAGTCCTTGACCAGCCTCTCGAAGCATTTACTGGCAATCGAGGTGAGGGCTACGGGTCTCCAGTCATTCGGGCAGGTTACCTTGGGGTGTTTCGGGACAGGCACGATGATGGACATCTTGAAGACCTCGGGAACAACAGCCTGGGACAGGGACAGGTTGAAGATGTCATGCGAAGACTCCTGCCAGCTGGTCTGCGCATGCTCTGAGGACGCGCCCCGGGATGTGGTCGGGGCCCGCCGCCTTCCGGATGGTCCACCCGCTTGAAGGCTCTGCGCACGTCAGCCTCTGAGATGTTCAGCAGGCTGGCCTCCTCAGCAGCGCTGACTTCGGCGGGCTGCCGTTCACGTCGAACCGAGCAAAGAATGTATTTCGCTCGTCTGGGAGGGAGGTAGAGGAGTTCTCTACACCGCTGGTTCTCCCTCTGAAGTCCGTGATTGTCTGCAGCCCCTTCCACACACCCCTCACGTCGTGGCTCTTGAATTTGTCCTCCACCCTGTTCTTATACTCCCGCTTGGCAGAGCCGATGGTTCTTGCGGAGGTCGTAGCGGGCTCTTGTATATTCCACCATCTTCCCAGAGTCAAAGGCGGCGTTACATGTGCGGAGTGCGGCGGCGAACATCGCCATTAATCCACGGTTTCTGAGAGGGAGGTTGTCGGAAACAAATATTTCAAATTTCACATAAATCAATAATAATATTGGGTTGCTTTTTTTTTTATGTCATTGCGCAATCACTAACCATTATTATTATTATCATCACAGTATTACACTTCAATTATGCCAACTTGTCTTTGCCGTCTGAATACTTTATCTTGCCTATCTATTTGCCTATATATTTGTATATTTTGACTTTACATTTGTAAATCTGTTAGTTTATTTATATTATTCTGTTTATTTCTCTATTGGTTTTATTGTACTGTATTGCTATGCAAACTGGCACAAGAATTTCCTTCGGGATTAATAAAGTTCGATCTTGTTTTATCTTATCTTATCTGATCTTAATCCAAACAAGTATAGTTCTGCGTCGAATCTACGCCATACCTACGCCGTAGCGCCGTTGTTTGCGTTTATATTTCTGTGTCGCTCTGCAGTTACCCCGCCGAGCCGCTAGTTGACGGTGGAGTTTTCGTCTTGTGTTGAGTTACTTAGCCACTGTGTTGAGTGCATATGCTGTAGGTTGAGTGGGAAGTACCACAAAAAAAGCATCTGACCTGCTCATTAAACTGAGCAGGTCCTGCTGAAGTTGCCGCTGAGAGATATTGACGAACTCTGTTCGACTTTCGACTTGCACGAAAATTCGCCGCCATTTTCGAACATTGTTTACACTCATTCATCATTCATCCACTAAAAACTGCCATGCTGTAAGCCGAAAGGCTCAAGAAAATAGAAGTTATGTATTTTACTAGTGGAAGTGCAAAATAAAGTTAAACAAAAGTTCAGTACTCACTGATTCACAGTCACTGTTCACCTGCGTAGGCTACTGTACTGTAGGCTACATATGTTTAACCGTCAGCTGTCGTTCTGACATTTATATTCCTTTGCTTTCCCGAATTATATTCTCGCATATAAATACACGTATGGAACCATGAACCTGTGTCATATTTCAATGGCATCCATATAGACAAGTGTTCTCAGAAGGAATGACAATACCTTTACTTTGAACTTGAGTATGGCATACCACATCCCTCTACTATGTTGGAATATGGAATATGCTACGTTTAACGATTACGCATAAGGGCGCTCAGCTGATAACCCTTAATCCAAATTAGGGCTGGGCGATTTTTTCGGTTTAAACGATTAATTTGCATTTTTAATTTCCTACGGTTTGTGAAATGGCTGAACCGAAAAATCGCGATTTAAAAACAGTTCTAGACTCCGCAGATTTGTTTTGCTTTAGGGGGGCCAGAGTTGAACCAACAAAGCACCGACTACGTCAGAGGCTGGGGGCGGGATTAGCAAGTCCGCCAAAAACTTTCTGAGCTCCATTTCACAACAAACCCCGACAATGGAAGTGACTACTCCGATACAACCGCACCGATACCACTTTGGCAACACAACGTTAACCTTGTAATATTCTTAGCCAAGGAATATTGAAATAAAAAGATGCAACCGAGTTGGCGTTTATGGATGTTTAATAGCAACTGCGCATGGTACCGAGCATGGGCGTAGAATTTAGTGGGGACGCTGGGGACATGTCCCCACCAATTAACGGAGCACCCCCCCCCCCCCATCAGAACCGCGAATTAACGGAGCACCCCCCCATCAGAACGGCGAATTAACAGCGCACCCACCCCCCCCATCAGAACGGCGAATTAACAGCGCGCACCCCCCCCCCCCATCAGAACGGCGAATTAACAGCGCACCCACCCCCCATCAGAACCGCGAATTAACAGCGCACCCACCCCCCATCAGAACGGCGAATTAACAGCACCCCCCCCCCATCAGAACGCGAATTAACAGCGCACCCACCCCCCATCAGAACCGCGAATTAACAGCACCCCCCCCCCCCCCCCCCCCCATCAGAACCGCGAATTAAACAGCGCACCCCCCCCCCCATCAGACCGCGAATTAACAGCGCACCCCCCCCCCCCATCAGAACCGCGAATTAACAGCAACAAAATTGAAGCTGAGCTGTCATCCTACTTGTTGTCGTCTGATACAGACCCACTGCAGTGGTGGAAGGTACATGAAGCTAACTTCCCCAGGAAATCTCTCTCCATTCCTGCCACAAGTGCCCCCCCCTTCGGAGAGGGTCTTCAGTACGGGGGTAACATTGTAACATGCCAAAGAGCATGCCTCAAGCCAGAGGCAGTAGACAGGCTTGTCTTCCTCGCGAAAAACCTGTAGACAACTTCCTAGAAAGTTAAAGGGATGTTATTTTGTTTGAGAGTATTTTTTTATTATTAATTTTATTATCATTATTTATTATTGGTTTTTCAGGGATGGCCTACAAGATCATTTTTTTTCAGTTTGATTTAAAAAAAATCTTTGCACAATAATGACAGCCAAGTGATGCTGATTATTTATTCTTGAACAACTGATTTGTTCACATAGGCCTAGATTACTTGGTAATCTCATTTATTTTTATTGTGTTAATAAAGAAAATGTATTTGTTTAGAGAAAAACAGAAAAAAAATCGAGGTTTAAATCGAAAATTGTCCATTAGTTAGAAAAAATCGCGATTTTATTTTTAGGCCAAATCGCCCAGCCCTAATCCAAATCCTTGAAACACTAGTTCGAGGGTTTAATATAAGGAGGATAGCAGAGTAGGTTTTATAACCCCCTCGTCGACTTATATATCATAACCCTGCATGGAGAGAGCACAACTCTGCACTCTCTATAAAAGGAGTAATAATTCATTACTATACCAGTTCAAAAAACGTCCAAACTCTGACGTTTGGAGAAAGGTCAGAATAAAGTGACAAAGAGTGACCCCTGACCTCAACTACATTTTTGTTGATTTCTCAAACCGGCCACTCATAGTTGTTTGTTCTATCTGAACAGTAGCAGCCACTGTACAGTCTGGGGGATATTCCCTCCAACATCTTGGCATAAGGCTGCATTACAGTGAAGTGGCTCCCAGCTCTGTTCCGGGGGGTAGGGGTCTATTACACACCACTCCCCTTTGGGCGTGACTGCTGGGATGGGCAGGGGTTTCCCCAAACAGAGCCATCCGGCCAAAGATTCATATGTTACACTGACTATCCACAAATATAATTTAACGAAAGTGGTCGGTCTGAAGTAACTTCCATTCATATAGTATCTCAAACTTTTATTTTGATAACCTCGTAGTGTCTTGTAAACTGCATTCAACCAACTGTATTTTTGCTGCAGATTTTTGTTCATGCAACTGACCCCCGCTGGCGGCCATTTTAAATGCCAGCTCCCGGTTAACATTTCCTTGTGACTCTTCCTCCACCAAGCTACCTTGGGGCTGGCCTTTGTTTCCCAGCCTCAGAAGCTTCCAGAAGGCCCTTACAAGGGAAGCAACCAGCCAGACAGCAGCTGGGCTTTCCCACACGGCTGTTGTGACGCAGCGGGTTTGGTCTGACAATCCAAGCGTTCCAAATATTTGTTTGGGAAATGACATTTCACTGGGATTTGTGGTGTGTGTGTGTGTGGGTGGGTCTGTGTGTGTTTGTGTGTGTGTGTGTGTGTGTGTGTGTGTTGGGATGCCTATGCTATTTGCATTTGTTTTTCGGGATGCATATTGTCTGTGTGTGTGTGTGTGCACTAGTGTGTTTACCTGCAGTTGGGCACTTTTTATATTTGTGGGGCTATTATTTTGTAAATACGTGTGTATTTGTGTGTGTTAGACTCTATTATGCAATGTATTAGACATTACATACAGTATGTATGAGTGCTAATATACAGTATAAATGGGTACTCCTCCATGCATAATCTATATAACTTATAAGCTATTTGGCTGCAAATTCCTGTGGCTGCATTTGTGTCTGTGTATGTGTGTGTCACTTTGTGCATATGAATGTGTATTTGTATATGGATATGCAAATACCCACAGATGTAATCTGCATATGCATGTCTGTGATTATTGCAAACAACATCCTGCTTCCGTCTCCTATTATCTCCCAGAGCCTTAATAAGAGTCTCACCTGCCTCACTCACTACCTCTTTACTCAGCTCCCCTTGTAGTTGCCCTCTCTCTTTTATCACTTTTATCTGAAGCAACTTCAGAAACATGTCATTAATGGTGCTGTAGGTAAGATGCAAGAGCTATCATTTGACTGTAATATGTTAGAAGTGCTGTAGCAATCCGCCAGCTATTAAATTACTTCTACTGTGAGAATATCTGTTTTGGTTGACTGTACCTGCCTCTCTATGAGTCAACCTAGAGTTTGGGCTCATCCCAGCTCATGACCAACCAAGATAAGATAAGATAAGATAGAACTTTATTAATCCCGAAGGAAATTATTGTGCCCGGTTGCATAGCAATACTACCCTGGAAATCCAGAGTTCTCGCGAGAGCACAATTAGAATTTGCTCAGCGAGTCACTCTGGTAACGAGTAACATGCTCATTACCAATTCCTGTTGTTCCAAACGTAAACCAATCACATCGGTGTATCTGATATAGGCGGGCCAGAAGCTGGCTAAACAGATGACGTCAGCGCTGCGACGGAATCAGTCCGGAATCAGTCAGTAAACAAACAATCTATCGAAAATGTTGACTGAGTATCTGTACAAACCAACTATTCTCATATTCTGCTTGCAAAAACGGCAAAAGTCATTTAGTGGCTCCATTTCCATTAGGCTACATCAGGCCTGGCCAACCCGCGGCTCTTTGCCTGGTTTCATGGCTCTTACGTTCATATCGAATTTTGTGTTTTTTTTAGTGCTGTCAAAGTTAACGCGTTATCACAGATGTTGCGCCAAGGATGCGCAATGACGGTACCGTGAGGCGTGCGACGGGCTCCGAGTCAGCGTCTCTGGGGGGGATCCGTTAATTCGCGGTTCTGATGGGGGGGGTCCGTTAATTTGCGGTTCTGATGGGGGGGGATCCGTTAATTCGCGGTTCCGATGGGGGGGGGGGGATCCGTTAATTTGCGGTTCTGATGGGGGGGGGTCCGTTAATTTGCGGTTCTGATTGGGGGGGGGGGGGGAATTAACTAGATAAGACTAAGAAATATTTTTGGTGTGTGTGAGAGGAAGAGATGGGGAGATGTTCATGTGTGCCCGTGTGTATGATGTGGCTGCTTTGCAGTAACACAGTAAAAAAAATTGGTCTCTGACTGGTTGGCCACCCCTGGGCTACATTTACGTCTCTCTGTCAAACTATTTCTCCAAAACAAACTCGTTTCCGTCGCTCTGGATACGTCACCCCGTGTATTCTTCTGATTGGTCGTAGTGTTATCCAATTGCGTGCAGTGATATTTTCAAAATGCATGCTTGGTGCCGCCCCTCGAGTTGGGCCATTTTCATTACTCATTACCAGACCCTATAGCTTTCTAGATGTGGGTCTGGATTTCCAGGCTAGCAATACAGTACAATACAACAATAAAGGGTATCGCTCTTCCCTGATTCAGTTGTTTGGGGAATCCATATTGCCATCCATATAGGTAAGGAGGGAGCAGAGAGGAAGGAGATGTCTTCTTCTTAGTGTCCAATGCTCACCCTCGCCCACAGACTCTTCCTGTCGTCCTAGCTTCTGTCTCCTCTGTATTAAAGAGTCTATTAGTTCCTACCTTACACAGGGCACTGCCTTAGACCTTAGATTACCTTAGGTGGTATTGTTTAGTTGTCAGCATCATGGAGTGGCATACTCTCAGAAAATTAACTTGAAAAGGAAAAGCAGTGAAATGTCATCCACCTCCCCCCCATATCTCTCTCTTTCTCTCTCTCTCTCTCTCTCTCTCTCTCTCTCTTCTCTCTCTTCTCTCTCTTCTCTCTCTTCTCTCTCTTCTCTCTCTCTCACACACACACACTCGTACACTTACACACACAAGCAATTACATGTATGCATGTATAATGGTATGTATTAGCATCTCTGCTCAGCAGATGCTTTTATCCAAAGTCAAGCACATATTTCTGATGTTAGCCGAAGCGGGTGGAAATTGCAGTCTCCCTGAAATGTATTATAGGCGATACTCATGAGTTAATAATTCAGGAGTGAGATGACGTCATTACCAGGTGGAGAAGTCAGTGTGCGTATAAATTACTAAAATACATTTTCTTTATTAACACAATAAAAATAAATGAGATTACCAAGTAATCTAGGCCTATGTGAACAAATCAGTTGTTCAAGAATAAATAATCAGCATCACTTGGCTGTCATTATTGTGCAAAGATTTTTTTTAAATCAAACTGAAAAAAAATGATCTTGTAGGCCATCCCTGAAAAACCAATAATAAATAATGATAATAAAATTAATAATAAAAAAATACTCTCAAACAAAATAACATCCCTTTAACTTTCTAGGAAGTTGTCTACAGGTTTTTCGCGAGGAAGACAAGCCTGTCTACTGCCTCTGGCTTGAGGCATGCTCTTTGGCATGTTACAATGTTACCCCCGTACTGAAGACCCTCTCCGAAGGGGGGGGCACTTGTGGCAGGAATGGAGAGAGATTTCCTGGGGAAGTTAGCTTCATGTACCTTCCACCACTGCAGTGGGTCTGTATCAGACGACAACAAGTAGGATGACAGCTCAGCTTCAATTTTGTTGCTGTTAATTCGCGGTTCTGATGGGGGGGGTGCGCTGTTAATTCGCGGTTCTGATGGGGGGGGGGTGCGCTGTTAATTCGCGGTTCTGATGGGGGGGGGGGGCCGCTGTTAATTCGCGGTTCTGATGGGGGGGGTGCGCTGTTAATTCGCGTTCTGATGGGGGGGTGCGCTGTTAATTCGCGGTTCTGATGGGGGGGTGCGCTGTTAATTCGCGTTCTGATGGGGGGGTGCGCTGTTAATTCGCCGTTCTGATGGGGGGTGCGCTGTTAATTCGCCGTTCTGATGGGGGGGTGGTGCTCCGTTAATTCGCGTTCTGATGGGGGGTGCTCCGTTAATTCGCGGTTCTGATGGGGGGGGGGTGCTCCGTTAATTGGTGGGGACATGTCCCCAGCGTCCCCACTAAATTCTACGCCCATGCTCGGTACCATGCGCAGTTTCTATTAAACATCCATAAACGCCAACTCGGTTGCATCTCTTTATTTCAATATTCCTTGGCTAAGAATATTACAAGGTTAACGTTGCGTTGCCAAAGTGGTATCGGTGCGGTTGTATCGGAGTAGTCACTTCCATTGTCGGGGTTTGTTGTGAAATGGAGCTCAGAAAGTTTTTGGCGGACTTGCTAATCCCGCCCCCAGCCTCTGACGTAGTCGGTGCTTTGTTGGTTCAACTCTGGCCCCCCTAAAGCAAAACAAATCTGCGGAGTCTAGAACTGTTTTTAAATCGCGATTTTTCGGTTCAGCCATTTCACAAACCGTAGGAAATTAAAAATGCAAATTAATCGTTTAAACCGAAAAAATCGCCCAGCCCTAATTTGGATTAAGGGTTATCAGCTGAGCGCCCTTATGCGTAATCGTTAAACGTAGCATATTCCATATTCCAACATAGTAGAGGGATGTGGTATGCCATACTCAAGTTCAAAGTAAAGGTATTGTCATTCCTTCTGAGAACACTTGTCTATATGGATGCCATTGAAATATGACACAGGTTCATGGTTCCATACGTGTATTTATATGCGAGAATATAATTCGGGAAAGCAAAGGAATATAAATGTCAGAACGACAGCTGACGGTTAAACATATGTAGCCTACAGTACAGTAGCCTACGCAGGTGAACAGTGACTGTGAATCAGTGAGTACTGAACTTTTGTTTAACTTTATTTTGCACTTCCACTAGTAAAATACATAACTTCTATTTTCTTGAGCCTTTCGGCTTTACAGCATGGCAGTTTTTAGTGGATGAATGATGAATGAGTGTAAACAATGTTCGAAAATGGCGGCGAATTTTCGTGCAAGTCGAAAGTCGAACAGAGTTCGTCAATATCTCTCAGCGGCAACTTCAGCAGGACCTGCTCAGTTTAATGAGCAGGTCAGATGCTTTTTTTGTGGTACTTCCCACTCAACCTTACAGCATATGCACTCAACACAGTGGCTAAGTAACTCAACACAAGACGAAAACTCCACCGTCAACTAGCGGCTCGGCGGGGTAACTGCAGAGCGACACAGAAATATAAACGCAAACAACGGCGCTACGGCGTAGGTATGGCGTAGATTCGACGCAGAACTATACTTGTTTGGATTAAGATCAGATAAGATAAGATAAAACAAGATCGAACTTTATTAATCCCGAAGGAAATTCTTGTGCCAGTTTGCATAGCAATACAGTACAATAAAACAATAGAGAAATAAACAGAATAATATAAATAAACTAACAGATTTACAAATGTAAAGTCAAAATATACAAATATATAGGCAAATAGATAGGCAAGATAAAGTATTCAGACGGCAAAGACAAGTTGGCATAATTGAAGTGTAATACTGTGATGATAATAATAATAATGGTTAGTGATTGCGCAATGACATAAAAAAAAAAGCAACCCAATATTATTATTGATTTATGTGAAATTTGAAATATTTGTTTCCGACAACCTCCCTCTCAGAAACCGTGGATTAATGGCGATGTTCGCGCCGCACTCCGCACATGTAACGCCGCCTTTGACTCTGGGAAGATGGTGGAATATACAAGAGCCCGCTACGACCTCCGCAAGACCATCGGCTCTGCCAAGCGGGAGTATAAGAACAGGGTGGAGGACAAATTCAAGAGCCACGACGTGAGGGGTGTGTGGAAGGGGCTGCAGACAATCACGGACTTCAGAGGGAGAACCAGCGGTGTAGAGAACTCCTCTACCTCCCTCCCAGACGAGCGAAATACATTCTTTGCTCGGTTCGACGTGAACGGCAGCCCGCCGAAGTCAGCGCTGCCTGAGGAGGCCAGCCTGCTGAACATCTCAGAGGCTGACGTGCGCAGAGCCTTCAAGCGGGTGGACATCCGGAAGGCGGCGGGCCCCGACCACATCCCGGGGCGCGTCCTCAGAGCATGCGCAGACCAGCTGGCAGGAGTCTTCGCAGACATCTTCAACCTGTCCCTGTCCCAGGCTGTTGTTCCCGAGGTCTTCAAGATGTCCATCATCGTGCCTGTCCCGAAACACCCCAAGGTAACCTGCCCGAATGACTGGAGACCCGTAGCCCTCACCTCGATTGCCAGTAAATGCTTCGAGAGGCTGGTCAAGGACTTCATTTGTTCCATGTTGCCTGCCACGCTGGACCCATGGCAATTTGCGTACCGTCAAAACAGATCCACCGACGACGCCATTGCCATGGCACTTCACACCGCCCTCTCTCACCTGGAGGGGAAGAACTGTTGTGTGAGAATGCCGTTTGTGGACTTCTGCTCAGCATTCAACACGATAGTTCCTACCAAGCTCGACACCAAGCTCAGGAGTCTAGGCCTGCACCCGACCATGTGCAGCTGGATAATGGACTTCCTGTCGGGCCGCCGCCAGTTGGTGAGGATGGGCAGCACCACCTCAGAGCCGCTGACCCTCAACACTGGAGCCCCTCAGGGATGCGTGTTGAGCCCTCTCCTCTACTCCCTGTACACCCACGACTGCATGGCTATGCACAGCTCCAACGTCATCATCAAGTTTGCTGACGACACGACAGTGTTGGGTCTGATCGCCGACGACGACGAGACAGCCTACAGGGAGGAGGTTGGATCACTGACACATTGGTGCCAAGAAAACAACCTCGCCCTCAACGTCAAGAAGACCAAGGAGCTGATCGTGGACTACAGGAAGCGGAGAGGAGAGCACGCCCCCATCTCCATCGACGGTGCTGCAGTAGAGAGGGTCAGCAGCTTCAAGTTCCTCGGCGTGCACATCTCACATGGACCTCACATGGACCTCACATGGACTACGCACACCACACACGTGGTGAAAAAGTCCCAACAACGCCTGTATTTCCTCAGGCGACTGAGGAAATTCAACATGTGCCCCCGCATCCTCAGAACATTCTACTCCTGTACCATCGAGAGTGTTCTTACAGGATGCATCACCGTCTGGTACGGGAACTGCACCGCACTGGAGCGTAGAACACTACAGAGGGTGGTGCGGACGGCCCAATACATCGTTGGAGGTGAGCTTCCCTCCCTCCTGGATATATACACCAGGCGGTGCGTGGCCAAAGGCCAAAAGGATTATTAAAGACAATAACCACCCCAGCCACGAACTGTACACACTTCTACCGTCAGGCAGGCGATACCGCAGTATCAAGTGCCACACAAGCAGATTCAGAGACAGCTTCCACAGTCAGGCCATCAGGCTGCTGAACAAGTTCGGCATCAATGTCTAAGTGCTAGTGCTGGTGTTACTGCTAGTGCTAGTCCTGGTGATAAGTTGTTACTGCTGGAGCTAGCGCTGGTAGCAGTGCTAAGTGTTGGTGCTAGTGCTGGTGTTACTGCTAGTGCTGGTCCTGGTGCTAGTGTTACTGCTGGTGCTGGTGCTAGTACTGGTGTTAGTGCTAGTCCTGGTGCCAACTGCTGGTGCTAGTGTTGTGTTGACTGTCTGGGAAGGTATTCTGTGACATTCTGTGAATGTCAGCATATAACAATGTATATTTTAGTACATTGATTTATATGTGTATTGCTCACCTGGATATTTTTTGTTGTATATTCCATTTCATTTTATATTTCATTACTTATTTACACAGAAATTCTATTCATAGTTCTATTTCTATTTTGCACAGTTATTTCTATTTTGTAGTTCTTATTCTATTTTGTATTCTTTTATAATTACTGTCGGTTGTCGGGCGTTTTGCACAAAAAGTTTTTCACTCACTGCTTATACTCACGTGTAAATTGTGAAGTGACAATAAAATACTTGAAACTTGAAACTTGAAATCTTTCTGTGTGGTTTAGTAGATCGGTGGGTCGGGTCCCGACGGTGGGCTCCGGACCAGGTGCTAGAGTGTATCTCACCTGTACTTCATGCCCGTGCGGATGCTCTGGTCGCTGGACGCTGCCGGCGTGTTCTGCACGGAGAGCTGGCCCAGGCTGCGGGCCACCATGGCCACAGTGCGGAACTTGCTCTTGGTGCCGGGACTGTTGGCGTTCTGCCGGTTGAGCCGGTCCTCCGTGCTGCGGCTCACGGTCCGGTGGTCCGTGCAGACGAACGACACCTGCATGGCCGCGCCGGGAACCCCGCGAAGTACCGTTCACACAACAAGCTCCAAAACACGTGTGGTCCGTCGCTGTGTGCACTTGTCGGAACACCTGAGATGCCGTAGTTGTGACTTTGAGATCACAACGGGACGATTCATTAAAAATATTTTAAACTAAGTTCCCTCTCGTCCACCGCTGCTGACTTGATGCGCGGTGCTCTGATTTGCAGACCTCAGCGACTCTCTCTGACCGTCACGTTTCCATCTGCAGGTCCCGCTCTCTCCTTTCTATATGCCCCCCGTCTTCTGTTTATCTGTGCTCTCTCTGCCCCCCCCCCCCTCCCTCTCTCTCTCTCTCTCTCTCTCTCTCAACACATGATTCTATTAAATCAGTCACAGAAGGCACATTGTGAATGACAGTAGAAAGTCCCTGTTTATTAACAATGCAATTAGTAAGTTATTAATAATTGCATAATATTGTTTATTAGTATTTGGCCATTTATCTGTGTCATATCTGTATAGTTGCACCTCCGTCCCCAACACACACACACAGACACACAGTAGTAGTTTGTATTTAAGCGATATGTAACCTACTGCGACCATAAAGGGGGGGGGGGGGGGGGCATTTGCAGTGTGGGGGTCAGGAGGTGATGTCTGGTTGACAGTGCGACATTCGAAAGGGTCACTTGTCTTTTCTTAACACAAACACACACACCATGTGCTGTGTGTGTGTTACTCTGTGTGTGTTACTGTGTTCAAGCCCGGCGCCACTGGAGGCTAAAGTTGTCAGTTGTATTTTCTTAGTTGTTTTTCTTAGTTACCCTAGAAAAATAGAAAAATAGCAAAAGCAACTAAAATATTGGTAGAGATACGAGATGAAACAGCTTCATTATTATTATTATTACTATTATTACTATTATTACTATTATTATTATTATTGTAATTAACAGCTTCATTATGACAACGAGAGAGTGAGAGATAGAGCTACACAGCAAAGGTGCCGATACCGTGTGCTTCGGAGCCCGAGCACCCACAGAGAATACAGAGAACACACCCGCGCTTGTCGTGGCCAAATGTACATTGATTTGGTATTAAACTCTAGCCTGGAAATCCAGACCTACATCTAGAAAGCTGTAGGTCTGGTAATGAGCAATGAAAATGGCCCAACTCGAGGGGCGGCACCAAGCACCCCCCCCCATCAGAACCGCGAATTAACGGAGCACCCCCCCCCCCATCAGAACCGCAAATTAACAGAGCACCCCCCCCAGACAAAAAATAACATGTTTTCAAAGTCATTAGAACTGTAATGGTTTTATTAAGTAAAAAAAAGTGGTATCGGTGCATCCCTAGTTTGTACAGATACTCAGTCAACATTTTCGACAGCCATCTTGCAATGTTTACTGACTGATTTCGTCGCAGCGCTGACGTCATCCGTTTAGCCCGCCTCTGGCCCGCCTATATCAGATACACCGATGTGATTGGTTGATGTTCGAAACAACGGGCATAGCTAATGAGCATGTTACTCATTACCAGAGTACTCGCTGAGCAAATTCTAATTGTGCACTCGTGAGAACTCTGGATTTCCAGGGTAATTAAACTCCATGGTTGGTGCTAGATTGGATCAACCGGAGCGACTGCGCTGCTGTGATTGGTTGTTTCAGTCCCCTGCTCCTAACCCTAACCACCAATCACAGAGCGTCGCTCCAAACTCTACCTGGCCCAGCAAACACGTTGCGTCAGATGAACCGCTAGTGTGGAGCAAGGCTGGCTGGAAACTTTACAAAATGGACAGATAAAATCCCTGTGGATAGACGATGATGCCACAAAAAACGAGGTATTTTGTGAGGTTTGCACTACAGCTAAAAGCATGGAAGCCTTGCATCCATCACACACGCTGAAAGTTACTTCACGCTTGACTTTCAGCGGCACGGGCGCTTGCATGTGCGTGCATGTGTGCGTGCGTGTGTGTGTGTGTCAGTGTTCGCTGTTAATTTCCTATGGTGCTGAAATGCAGGCGTTTGACCCCTTTCCTAAATCCACATGGCAACAAGTCATGTAGGCTATGGTTTTTGCATAAGGTTTATCTTGGACATCGAGGGTCAGGCATTTAATGCTTGAGAGCACCCACCAGCAGTAACATAAATCTTTTTCATCACGGCATGAAAAAGAAAGAAAAATGATCTGATCACATCACCACAGTTGTGAAATAAATGTATTTAGTCAAAATGCCATTATATTGCCATTGAAAAAAATGCAGATATAGGTATGGCAGGATGTTACCTACTGTTTTACTATCTTAAAAAAATAGCCCCCTCACAATTTTTAACTGCCCCCTCAGTCATTTCATCCTGGCCCCGGGCATTGTGTGCGTGTTATGCAACCTGACCTGTGTGCACTATGACTGTGTTGACAATCAGTTCTTCACACACACACACACACACACACACACACACACACACACACACACACACACGTGCAGGCAACGTGGGTGGGCACACACATCATCACTGGGGGAACTCTGAGCAACTTAAAATAGTATCAACTCCTCTGATTATTTTAACAGTCCGGAGTCCTGCACGCACGCATGCACGCACGCACGCACGCGCACACACACACGCACACGCACACGCACACGCACACACACACACACACACAGGCCCAGATTGTTATAAGTGTTTACGTTACGTGTTTTTACGGAGAGGGTCCCTCCAGAGATATCAGAGATAAAAGATAAAAGAGATAAAACCTTTAGTTTCTTTAGCTTTCCTTGAACCGATCTGTTTGATATTGTGTGTTTGTCATTTGTTTGTTATTGTGTCTTGCTCAAGGAGCAGTCTTGCTCTGACTCTGTCCAGATGAATCAGTTAGACCCCAAATGTTGGGAGAGTCCAGGTTGAACAAAAAGGTTTCCTTTAAAGAGAAAACACACACCAACATCTCTGGTGAAAGGCAGATCATCGGTTATGATTGGCTACAATTCGGATGAGGTCACATATTTCAGACAATTTGTGTACTCTACTTAGCTATAAATACCTGCTCTATCAATAGATGTTACAGGAAAGAAGGGGATTTCCAGGCTGGTTCATGGTGTTCAGATTCAACTCCTGATGGTTGGAGGGAAACAGACTCATGGTAAAAGCTTAAAGCACACTGACAGGATCAATCTTAAGTCTGAGTGCCTGAACACACCTGCGCACATGCATGCAGTGCACACACATGCACACACACACACATGCACACAAACACGCACACCCACACACACACACACACACACACACTTTGCAGCCACAGGGACAAATCTCAGTTACTTAGAGATACCATTGCGGGATATTTTTTTGCATTCAGCTCCTCTTCAAGCCAGTATTGCACAGCCATGTTGTGAAGAAACATTTAAGAGGTCTTAGAGGTTTTGCTTCCACTCTGCTTTTGTTTCCATTGACAATTGACGATTCCCGACGGACGGCTCCCCCCAAATTTTTTTACACACCTTATGTCACCTCAAACAAAGACAGATTCCATCTATCAAAGTGCTTTCCAGTCAAATTACTTCAGGGAAATCCCTTCTCGGGAGAAGGGTATCTCTAATCGCTAGCTTTTTTCCAGGAAATCCATAGACACAGTGTATTCTAGGAGCCACTTCTCGGCCACCGAATAGAAGGAAAACTTGTAGCGTAAAGTCATTAGCGTAATAAAAACAGAATGACATGTGCGCTCTTAAAATGATTAAACGTAAGTATTTTTCATATATTTGCACCCAAAAATGTATTTATGCTTACTTCTGGTATGCAGCTTTTGACTCATTACTCTGATGTCAACTGTAGCTCCTAGCACAGTGATTGACAGCTAGCTTTGGTTTTTGACAGATCAAGGCAAAGCTCAACCCATTTTTGAAAATCTCTGGTTTTATGCAAACTAGAGCAGAACAATATGATAAAAAAAAATTATATTTTGACAGATTGTGCGATTGCAATCTCTGATGTGACATTTGTGGGGGTCTGTACCAAACAAACATGCGCTACCTCTGGAGAAAATATGTAGGTCAGGGCTTCCCGCCACCATAACAACACTGCATTTGTAATGTAATTATACATTTACAAATCAAAACATTGCAGCTACTGCAATTTGGATATTGAATTTGGTAATATTGCGATGTTGATCATCTTTTGATTCAAACAAACTCAAACAAACATAATACAAACAAACTTAATACAAACTCATGAAAGACATTGCTATCTGTTGTCTATTGGATAGGGCCTTTAATGTGGTTTGTGGGGAACAAAAACAACACGCAAAAAACAAACATTTTGATTTGATCATATGTTGTCTACATTTTGCATTATGCAATTTGTGTCAATTTGAGGCGTTTGGAGAATAATATATTCCGTTGTGATGCGTGAGCTCAGCCAGATCAGTTAAATAAAGGATGAGCACAGAGCACAGAGACCACCGGTCTAGAGAGGAGTCATGTCGAGGAAGCCACCATAAACAAGCTGTCTGTCTGACTCCCTCTCTTTTCTGTCTCTCTCGTTCCTTCTCCTTTCTGTCTGTCTGTCTGTCACTCCTTTCTGTCCCTCTCCTGTTCCTTCTGTCTATGTCTCTCTCTCTTCCTCTCTTTTATCCCTCTCACACTCTCTCGTTCCTTCTCCGTTCTGTCTGTCTGTCTCCCTCTTCTTCTGTCTAGCTCATGCTCCCTCGCTCACTTTTCTCCTTTCTGTCTGTCTGTCTGTCTGTCTGTCTGTCTGTCTGTCTGTCTCTTTGTCTGTCTGTCTCTCTGTCTGTCTCTCTCTCTCTCTCTCTCTCTCCTTCTCTCTCTCTCTCTCTCTCTCTCTCTCTCTCCATGACATCATGTATGTGCATGAATCACCTGTTATAGATACTGTACAGTATGTATCACCATGCGTGTGTTGGGTCAAATGCGGGAAAACAAAACCAGGGTCAAGGATAGCAGACACCTGCCGTGACTCAAGGTCAAAGGTTAAACCCCATGCCGACAGACCCGGGGGTTCACAGACACACGCACACATACACACACACACACACACACACACACACACACACATTCATGTACACAAGAATGCTAGCAAGCTTTCTCTCACACATACACACATACACACATACACACGCACAAGTGTCAACGAGAAAGCACCTTGACACAATGCATATGTTTATAAACTGTAACAAAGGGGGGACACATACCCAAAGCATGGGACGGGACGAGGCTGCAGATTGAGAGGCCAGAAATAGCCGCTTCCCTCAGGGGCCGCAGTGGAGGGGAGGGCGGGAGGTGGGGGGGGGGGGAGGGGGCCGGGGGGTAAAACACACACAATGCCAGCCATTCGATGCCTGGCTTCTCAGCGGATGGGCTGGAAACAACTGCCCCATTTAGCCTAGCGTAAGCCCTTGGTCATACATGCACACACACGCTCGCACACACACACACACGCACACATGCACCCACATATATGTACACACACACACATACACATGCACACACACTGTTTACACCACATGCACAGGCACACACCAACACACACACACACACACACACACACACACACACACTGTTTACACAGGCTCTCAAACAGACACGCACTGGTCAGTCATACATGCGGACACGCAATACTCTTCCAGATTAGCCCCGAGTAGCATTAGCCAGATATCGTTAGCAGAGCAGACACAGGGCTAAGCATGCTCTTAAACATGCCCTCTAGATCTTAGGGTTTGTGTGTGTGTGTGTGTGTGTGTGTGTGTGTGTGTGTGTGTGTGTGTGTGTGTGTGTGTGTGTGTGTGTGTTACAGAGGCAGAAGCTTCCTCAGTTGACCTCCACACCCCCCCCCCTTCCCTCCAGGGATGACGTGATTATGTAAGGTTATACTCAACTAGGTTATACATTCAAATAGTCTACTCATTAAGTGTGTCATACAGATAGTTGTACCACAGTGGATGGATTACCAAATGGATTACCAGTGGATGGATTACCAAATATTCGATGTGTATTGAAGGGCTGAACTCTGCCCTTGGAAACATTAAGAGCAAGAGGCTCCATCAATAGCTGCAGAGCCCAGCAGTCTGCAGTGCGTCACACTCCACACAGGCTCAGATGACCAGGGAAATATTCGCTTGCATTCTCCCTTCTCATCTGCTGCCAAACGAAAGGAGAGCACAAGATTTTGACACTTTTGTCTCGAAACATGTTATGGGGATGTCTTTTAAACTGTGCGATTACACACAAAATGCATTGATGCTATGATGCTAAAAGCATTCGCCCCCTCAGTTGTATTTTTTGCCCCCTCTGTTTAAGCCTTATGTATCTACAGAAAAACAGCAAAAACAATGACATGATTCGCTGAGGCGGTTGTTTCAGAACAATGGATAGTGCTGTTTGTAGACTGCCAGGCTTGCAAGTCACTGTATCGCTGCAATTGTCCCTATATTGCGATACTTATGGTAAAAGACCCATCAATCCTTCCAGTCCTTCCTGTCCAAGACTTACAGTAAAATATCATTTATGCGAAACTAGAGGCCTACTGCTATGCTACCACTGAAATGAGGTGCCATAAATAATATGGTCTGGTTTTGGCATCAAATGGGGATTGTGAGTGTGTTGTGTGTGTGGTTCGTGGCTGATGTAAGCAGCACCTCACATGGCCCTGGCTGATTAGTCTGGGGCTGTACACTTGAGGTGCAACGACTTATCAGTGCACAGAGGTTCAACCAGCCATCACCATACGCACTCAGTGAGCTCTAGCATGCTAGCAGGTAGCGCCACCTGCTCTGTTTTCATTCATTCTCCAAAAACTCTGCAATACACCTGAGTTCCCTGAGTGTCATGTGTGGTGATTGGCTGGTTCAACCTGAGTGCAGTGATTAGCCAATGCAGCACAGATGTGCAGCCTCACCCAGCCCCAGACCAATCAGCCTGACTCGGGCCAGATGAGGCTGCTTAAACCAGACAAACACACACACTCTCCACAGTGAGTTAAAGGGGAACTCATTTTTCAACTTATCTCTATCCACTTTAGGGATACGAGTCATGTGCCTGTTGGAAACGTGGCCATTTTAAGCTTGCCCCCGCCCATTTGTAAACGTGCCCGTTTAAAATGTAACAACTGCCTGGCCGGTATTGCTGCTTGCAGCTTTTTCACCCAAACAATTTCACACTCGACACTGCACTTCCTTGGGTCCTCGCCAATGCATGTTCATATTGGGTGCACCCCTGAGATTTACCCAATTGTTTGCAGCGTTTTCAATCTTTCGCTCCTCCAAACAACTTCACACTCAACACTACACTTCCTCAGGTCCTCAGGAATAGTGTGAAGTCGATCAGATGAACGATTGATTCGAAAATCGAATTACAGACATACATATACATACACACACACACACACACATACACACATACATACAGAGACTCCTCTTACATTATCGTTATACAGCAGTTGTTGCTGTTGCTCTCTAAAAGTAGTGAGGAGATCTGGGTGCAGGCAACGCTGAGGAAAGGTAAACATTGTTTGCATAATAGCCACATTGAAATAATACAAAGCCGGTTGAAAAGCAGTTCCCCTTTTAGAAGGAGAACAAGGTTATTTAGGAAAGAACTGATGAATAGTCTGTTGCTGTAATGGTTCAGGCATAAAACTATGATGTTGAACTATTGCTATAATATGCATTTCTGGAGTAGTATGTCAGTAGCCTACAATTTGATGATGCTTTGCTATGTACAATATAGGGGTTTAAAGTACAGTGAGAAAGCTTTAGGCCTATACATTGCTAGACCTGTTCTTGTATAGGCCTATGCATTCATTTGTATGATCATTTTGATCATACAAATCCAGAAAGCCTAGCTATTATAGTGCTCTGCTAGTGCTGTGCTCTTATGTGTGAGTGCTCTGATCAATACATATATTCATATAGCCTTACATCGTTGTTATTGAGATTTATGAGGCTATTGCATAGTGAATCAATCAATTAATTTTATTTGGTGAAAATGTCCCCCTGGCAAATTGTGACATATTCCCCTCATTTACTTCATCCTGGCACCAGACCTGCTCTAGTAGTATTTCCCCATTCAAAGCAGACGATATCCCCTAGAGGCCAATCCGCCATTATGAGGGAGAATAAGGGCTAGCAGGAGCGGGTAGGAAGGGACTGAGGGCCACTTCATTAAAGGACAAGTAGAGCGTGAAAGATGCAGACAGGCTCCGAGGATACTGGGAGAGAAGGGGTGAGAGAGAAGGGTACCCGACTCACTATTATACTCACACTGTATAATACAATGAAAAGTGCTAAAATGGTATGTTGATTTCCTTTGATTGGCCAGCTACAAGCATATAGGCCTACACAGCATTGCAACAAAACAGTACAGCGAGCCATGTGTTGTTAAACAGACAAACGTACGGTAGCCCTATCAATAAAAACAAGATATATTTGATCTGAAATGGACCTAAACCTACCTAATCTAAAAGGGTCATACTACATACATACTCTAGGCCAGGTATCTGTATTTTGAGTCCACTGGTTTCTAGAGATTCAGTTCCATCTGCTGGACGAAAAGGTAACTGCACTAATAAGATTGACTGCAGGTATTGCTATTAAAAATGCCACGAGGCAGATAAGATATATAGGCCTATATTCCTTATATGCACCATCATGATATTGAACAAACTTGTGCTGGACCACAAAGTTAATATTTTAATAAAAATGTTACATGCTACATAAACTATATATTTACACCTGCATTTTGTTCTAATTTGTCTAACTTGACCATTAAAACAACCCACTAACCGACAAAATTGCAATCCACAATCTAATAAAATCTAATCTATTAAAACTATTGAGGAAAAACACATAGAGATATATGCATTATATTACTGTACTATAATTGTTAGGCTAAATGTAATATCGGATACCATCCTGGATCCAGCAGTCCGACTATGTTATAGCAGAACTACCGGGACAAGATGCACAGAGCCTGGGCAGGAAACCAAGAACTGCAAGGGGCGGCCTTACACCTTGTTTCCTGTTTCGTTACTGAAATGTTCTACTGAAGAAAATTAGTTTGCAAGAGAGGATGAAGCTTTCAGAAGAGCAATACTGCTTATTTCATGTACAAAACATTGATAATTATAAAGCATGCTAAACATTGTGCACTAGCTTTAAAAGTATCAGAAAGTTGCCATGGGCGTAACCATAGGGATAACTCCTCCCACTCCTTCCTAGAACTCTCGTATTTTTTTAAATCTCATTGAAGCAGAGGGTCCACTTACACTTTAATCACATATCAATACTCAGCCTTTGAAAGCACCCATGCCCATGGCTCTCCAGTTACACCCTCTCCCGCCTACTTGGTGAAACCAATTAAGCTACATCAGAGGCCAAAGCAAAAGTCACCAAAGCACCTCGCGATGTACAAAGTCGTATTAGCGGCGAGGTATAGCCGCCCAACAATAGCCACAGTGTAATTCAATAGCACTGCAGGAAGACACGCCGGAGTACACCGAGAGCTGCTCTTTAAAAGCCGAGGTCAAAGAGATGTACCCGGGGGATACTTAACACCACCGTTTGGCCCCAACCGCCACTGTGTTTGGCCACTGATGTGACGTGACTGACGGTGTCTGTGTCATGGCGTAAACTGGAGACTCAATATTGTGTTGTGGAGTCCTAAAGGGTGCGTGCGTTTGTGTGGGATGAGTTTTTGTCTTTTCAAGAGCATCTTAAAGCGGTGCGATTTAAGGAGGTTGCTGCCCTCTACTGGTGAAAATCTGTCAAACTCCGTCAAAAATGATGAACCAATTAATCTATTGGTCGCAAATTGTAATGACAAGTGATGGATTTGTGTCCAAACCGGTGGTGTTTGACACAATAACTAATTAACTGCAAATGCGAATGTATTCTGTGTACTAACACACGCACACACACACACACACACACACACGCCTACCGGAGTTTTTCAAGTCTTTCGTCTCGGACGTCCCGCCCGGAGTCGCGGCTGGATTATCTCCGTACATTTTAGGCGCGATCACACGCAGGCGTCGCCGACGGAGAGGGAAGCGAGCCGGCGTGCTGGTCAGGCTGAGACGTCGTGCCAATCGACCTCCACTACCCACCATTCTGCTGGCTAATGTACAGTCTCTGGACAATAAGTTATGCGAGCTACAGGCTCGTATACAATTCCACCGGGAAACAAAGGACAACTGCATCATCTGCCTGATGGAGACATGGATGTCGGAGGGGGTTGCCGACTCAGCCATCGAGCCGACAGGATTTTCCGTCCACCGCGCGGACAGAACAAAGACTCTCTCCGGTAAAGATCGTGGAGGGGGGGTCTGTCTCATGATAAACAGATCTTGGTGCAACCAGAGTCATGTGCACCCTCAAGTCTTTCTGTTCCCCGGACCTGGAGTATCTGATGCTTATGTGCCGACCATTCTGGCTACCACAGCAGTAACAGTGACTGCTGTGTACATTCCCCCTCAAGCCAACACGGACATAGTGCTGAAGGAACTTTATGGGGCTATCAGCGAACAGGAGTCGGCTCACCCGGAGGCTGCTTTCATTGTGGCGGGGGACTTCAATAAGGCGAACCTGAAGAAAGTTCTCCCGAAGTTCTACCAACACATCACAAGCAACACACGGGGCGAGCGGATCCTCGACCACTGCTACACCCCCTTCCGGGATGGCTACAAGTCCCTCCTCCGCCCACCGTTCGGCAAATCAGATCACCGCTCGATCCAACTACTCCCCGCCTACAGGCAGAGACTGAAGCAGCAACCAATCGCTGTGAAGAAGGTCCAATGCTGGTCGGACCAATCAGAGTCTATGCTGCAGGATTGTTTTGATCACGTGGACTGGGATATGTTCAGGGTTGCGTCGGACAATAACATCAGCGAGTACGCGTCCTCAGTCACCGGGTTCATCAAGAAATGCATAGATGACGTTGTTCCTACTAAGTCGGTTTGGATTTATCCCAACCAGAAACCGTGGATTAATGGCGATGTTCGTGCCGCACTCCGCACGCGTAACGCCGCCTTTGACTCCGGGAATATGGTGGAATATACGAGAGCCCGCTACGACCTCCGCAAGACCATCGGCTCTGCCAAGCGGGAGTATAAGAACAGGGTGGAGGACAAATTCAAGAGCCACGACGTGAGGGGTGTGTGGAAGGGGCTGCAGACAATCACGGACTTCAGAGGGAGAACCAGCGGTGTAGAGAACTCCTCTACCTCCCTCCCTGGCAAGCTAAACACCTTCTTCGCCCGGTTCGACGTGAACGGCAGCCCGCCGAAGTCAGCGCTGCCTGAGGAGGCCAGCCTGCTGAACATCTCAGAGGCTGACGTGCGCAGAGCCTTCAAGCGAGTGGACATCCGGAAGGCGGCGGGCCCCGACCACATCCAGTGGACAGTGCGCGTCCTCAGAGCATGCGCAGACCAGCTGGCAGGAGTCTTCGCAGACATCTTCAACCTGTCCCTGTCCCAGGCTGTTGTTCCCGAGGTCTTCAAGATGTCCATCATCGTGCCTGTCCCTAAACACCCCAAGGTAACCTGCCTGAATGACTGGAGACCCGTAGCCCTCACCTCGATTGCCAGTAAATGCTTCGAGAGGCTGGTCAAGGACTTCATTTGTTCCATGTTGCCTGCCACGCTGGACCCATGGCAATTTGCGTACCGTCAAAACAGATCCACCGATGACGCCATTGCCATGGCACTTCACACCGCCCTCTCTCACCTGGAGGGGAAGAACTGTTGTGTGAGAATGCTGTTTGTGGACTTCAACTCAGCGTTCAACACGATAGTTCCTGCCAAGCTCGACACCAAGCTCAGGAGTCTAGGCCTCCACCCGACCATGTGCAGCTGGATACTGGACTTCCTGTCGGGCCGCCACCAGGTGGTGAGGATGGGCAGCACCACCTCAGAGCCGCTGACCCTCAACACTGGAGCCCCTCAGGGATGCGTGTTGAGCCCTCCTCTACTCCCTGTACACCCACGACTGCATGGCTATGCACAGCTCCAACGTCTTCATCAAGTTTGCTGACGACACGACAGTGTTGGGTCTGATCGCCGCCGCCGACGAGACAGCCTACAGGGAGGAGGTTGGATCACTGGCACAGTGGTGCCAAGAAAACAACCTCGCCCTCAACGTCAAGAAGACCAAGGAGCTGATCGTGGACTACAGGAAGCGGAGAGGAGAGCATGCCCCCATCTCCATCGACGGTGCTGCAGTAGAGAGGGTCAGCAGCTTCAAGTTCCTCGGCGTGCACATCTCCGAGGACCTCACATGGACCACGCACACCACACACATGGTGAAAAAGGCCCAACAACGCCTGTATTTCCTCAGGCGACATTCAACATGTGCCCCCGCATCCTCAGAACATTCTACTCCTGTACCATCGAGAGTGTTCTTACAGGATGCATCACCGTCTGGTACGGGAACTGCACCGCACTGGAGCGTAGAACACTACAGAGGGTGGTGCGGACGGCCCAGTACATCGTTGGAGGTGAGCTTCCCTCCCTCCTGGATATATACACCAGGCGGTGCGTGGCCAAGGCCAAAAGGATTATTAAAGACAATAACCACCCCAGCCACGAACTGTACACACTTCTACCGTCAGGCAGGCGATACCGCAGTATCAAGTGACGAGCAGACTCAGAGACAGCTTCCACAGTCAGGCCATCAGGCTGCTGAACAAGTTTGGCATCAATGTCTAAATGCTAGTGCTAAGTGTTACTGCTAGTGCTAGTCCTGGTGATAAGTTGTTACTGCTGGAGCTAGTGCTGGTAGCAGTGCTAAGTGTTGGTGCTAGTGCTGGTGTTACTGCTAGTGCTGGTCCTGGTGCTAGTGTTACTGCTGGTGCTGGTGCTAGTACTGGTGTTAGTGCTAGTCCTGGTGCCAACTGCTGGTGCTAGTGTTGTGTTGACTGTCTGGGAAGGTATTCTGTGACATTCTGTGAATGTCAGCATATAACAATGTATATTTTAGTACATTGATTTATATGTGTATTGCTCACCTGGATATTTTTTGTTGTATATTCCATTTCATTTTATATTTCATTTACTTATTTTACATAGACATTCTATTTATAGTTCTATTTCTATTTGCACAGTTCTATTTCTATTTTGTAGTTCTTATTCTATTTTGTATTCCTTTATAATTACTGTCGGCTGTCGGGCGTTTTGCACAAAAAGTTTTTCACTCACTGCTTATACTCACGTGTAAATTGTGAAGTGACAATAAAATACTTGAAACTTGAAACTTGAAACACACACACACACACACACACACACACACACACACACACACACACACACACACACATACACACATATATACAACCAGAGCACAGAAGCCCAGTCCACATCTCAGCAGAGCGTTCCCATGGGGTTCTGGGAGCGGTTAAAGCAGAGTGGGCGGCTGAGGGTTAACATGAGGAGGACGAGCTCGCCAGACCCCCCCTCCCCCGCGTGCGTTCCACTCTCAGCAGCTGATCAAGGAGAGGCGCTGCCAAGATGGGCAGACAAATGGACAAGATCACAGTGTAGTATGTAGTATGTAGGAGGTAGTATGTAGCAGATACACAGCGGTGACAATTACAATTCTTATTTAAGTTGAGATGAATTAATAGATCCTTCATTTCAATGTATATGGAGTATGAATATATTAATATACTCAATGACTGAACAACAGAAAGTGAGAGTGAAAAGTTCATTTTGATTTGGATGCACAGACACACACACACACACACACACACACACCAGTTGTGCTGGCACTTATTGTTGATGTCTGTGTACTTGATGTCTGTGTACTCGATGCAGTCTATGTACTGTATGTACTTCATACTTGATTAGATCATGACATCACCCTGCCTCCGACCGGCCCACCAAGCACCCCACAACCTCCCCAATGGGGGTCTCCAGCCTCTGGTGGGCCAACCCTGACCGAATGAACCCCCCTCACCCCTCACCCCACCCCCGGACCCCTGGCGTGGCCTCAGTCCTCTTACCTGTACCTCATGGCGGTGGTGTAGGACACACACTCGCGCAGGGACACGTGGTTCATCTTGAGGAAGTCCTCCAGGTTCTTGAGCTGCGCGGCGGCGCGGACCTCCCGCAGTCGCTGCAGCTCGGCCAACTGGCTGCTGCGCTGCTGCCGCTCCTCCTGCTCCTGGGCCTGCTCCGACAGGAAGCAGCTCAGCCCGCTGCGCACACTCTCGCTCATGGACGACAGGGACAGCATCCTGCCGCCCACACCTCCGCCACCGCCCGTGCTGCTGATGCTGCTGCTTCGCCGTATCCCACCGCTGATGCTATCCCGGCTGCCCGGGGGTCCCCCGCCGCCGCCGCTGCCGGGCTTGGCCATCTGAGGGTTTTCCACAGGGGCCGTGCTCATTTGCCGGCTGAGGCGGCGGTTGTGGCCGCCCCCCCGCACGTCCACGCTCCGGGCGGTGGCGAACATGCCGGCGTGCCCCTGACGCAGGCTCACGGGTCAGAACGTGCTGGTGCCGGTGCTGGTGGTGGTGGTGGTGGTGGTGGTGGTGGTGGTGGTGGGTCAGTGAGGTGCTGGTGGCGGGCCACCAACACTGGATGCAGCGGTGGAGTTGGTGGAGCTGTCGGGGTTGGTGCTGATGGTGGTGGTGGTGGTGGTGGTGGAGGTGATGGTGATGGTGATGGTGATGCTGGCAATCACTAGAGAGTTCACACGAGAGTTCCCACAAGACCCGGAGCTGAACGACTTGATGGTGCGAACGGCAGTCAGACAAACAGGGAGACGGTGAGGAGGTGGGAGGACGGACAGAAACGCCAGCGCAGCCGCTGGTTAGCTGATAGTGAGAGGCGACTGGCGGTCGGTGCTGTCAGCGCCAGGAGGGGAGAGGGGAGTGTGGGGCGGACCAGGGGCTTTAAATAACACCTGTTCCTCTGCTGATCTGGTGGGGGGGGGGTATCTAGGGCCAACTCCACGCATCAGGGGCTGTAGTGTAACCAGAGCTGACCAGCCTCTGTTCTCCACCCCCCCCCCCCGGCTTCACAGCCTTTATCCCAGGAACGCCATTCTTCTCTGGGGGGGAAGTGATGTGGTGGTTTGGCCCTAACGGGTGACTCCCCGGGTATGTGGAGTGAAGCTTGTGGGTGTGGTGGAGTTTATGGGTGATAAAAGTATAAATGCAAATGCATGTGATTGGTCCTGGTGCTCTAGTCGAGGATTGCAGGATTGCATTGCATGCGTCCGGTCTATTTTAAAATAACAATAATGATCACAACTACTAACTAAGAATGCCAGAATACAGGAGAAGTGTCCTTGAAGTGGCAGTTAAAATGTGATATACATAATGTAAAACACAGATTCTCTTCAGTTCATCAGACATAGGCACATATATTATTTATAGAAGAGGGGAACTACACATACCATGTATGGATATGTCTTATCTGTATAGCCAGTCTTGCCAAAGTCAAAGGATCTTAAACGAAATATCAGACAATCAAAAAAAGATCTAAGTCTAATACCCAACTCCTAGTCTGAGTGTCCCTTTATAACCTGCAGACAAGGCTGCCATTATCTTATATTACACATTATTATATTCATCAAATGCCAACATGAAAGTTTGAAGAAACATTACATGAACAATGAGTTATGCCACTTGATTTAAAATTCAGGATCACAAGCTCTCATCTCTCGACTCTGAAATCCTCAAGTTCATCCTTAAAACAACTGAGACATAATTTCTCTCCTTCTTCACCAAAGCCAGATCTTTTCCTAACCCTACCCCTACCATCCTTTGCTGCCGGGTACCACCCCAGAGAGCGAGAGAGAGCGAGAGAGAGAGAGAGAGAGAGAGAGAGAGAGAGAGGGAGAGGGGGAGAGTGTATAGCTGAACTATTTAATATTTCACCCGTTTCCTGCCTTCCTTCACGTCTCGTGATGGCGATGACATACCCACTCTACGTTTGTCCCCGTGAGATAAGAGGATCGAGAGGAGGAGGTGAGTATAACGGAAATGTGAAGCAACAGAAGCCCCGCCCCCACCCTCTGCAACAACAGACAACAGCAAACAACCTGGAGCTCCCTCGCCACCACACCCCCGACCGAGGGATGGACCCCCGAGTGTGACCCCAAGCATGTGTGCATGCAACGAGCATCCAGGCGCGGTGCCCACCCCCCCCACCCCCCTCTACTCACCCGGCTGTTTGGCACGCGGCTGATGTACGGGTTCTGGACCACACTGCTCATGGTGGACGCCGTGCCGAACCAGACCCGGGTACCGTTGGGGGGGGGGGAACCTAGGTCTAGCTCAACTCCGCTCTCGGGCTTGGGGGCCAAAACGCCGAGAAGACTACTCACTAGGACCAGTGGACCACCCAGATGAAACCCTGGACCACTGAGAAAAAAATCCTAGAGCACCAGAGAAGTCCGACCGTTGGATGGACGTCTCCTTCTTTGTGAGAAGGTGTTCTGGAAGCCGTCCTACATCCTCTTCTACAGAGTCCTGGACTAGTGAGAAGGCTCCTGGACACCCGAGGAGGGCTGACTAGTGGTGGCGGTGGCGGGTTCCTCCTGCTTCTACGAGGAGGCGCGTACTGGAAGCCCTTCTGGCATCACCCCCACCCTCCAGCTGTGTGGATGCCAGCTCTGCTTCTGCTCAGCGCAGCACCGCGCCGCCGCAGCCTAGCCCAGCATATAATCCCTCCAGTAAATTATTTAGCTCGACGTTGGCACACTAAAAGCTTGCGATTGTCTGAAACAGCAGAAAGAATGCTAAAAGCCCCTTCATCCTACTGCTGCTTGTTCCTCCCCTGGTGTGTGTGTGTACGTGTACGTGTGCGTGCGTGTGTGTGTGTGTGTGTGTGTGTGTGTGTGTCTGTCTCTGTGTGCATGTGTGCACGTATGTGTAAAACACAAACATGCTTGCTCTGCACATGAAAACAACAAGATCAAAATGGAGGCATTCAGAAACAATTCAGTTTCTTTATTATAGTTAAATAGCGACGTCAAAGGAAAACAAATAATTCATTATCGCTTAATTTATCTATTTACATACAGATCATGTACATCCTGTTTGTGCACAGGGAACTCGAACCCTTACCATGTGAGCTGTGTGACACCAGCTTCAACTTCAATGTAACAAAGTCATCACATGCACTTTTTTACCAAGTCAAGGACACAACACCATTGCATAACACTCAGCCATTCAGCATCCCCAACATTTCCTCTTCAAAACAGTCTCATCGATAATTCAGGGGAGAACATTCTCCAGCCACATCTCCAGGATTGAATAACAGCCACCACTAGTTCTGCACAACCAGTACTACACAACCAGCTCTACGCAACAACAATCTAGACCAACAGGGCTGAAAGTACAGCGGCACCCGAGTGAAAGTCAACACAGATCTGCTGCTGAGGGTTTGGGTTTCAGATCTATGTGCAGACATGAACTCTGCCGAGAGGATGTGCTTTACTTACCTGTAAAACTGCAGTTGTTTCTTGGGGCTGCCATAGCGTGCACTACAAACAAAAGACACAGAAAAGAACCTCCTGAATCTTAGATGGAAAGGAAGGTATGAAATACATCAGTGACATTCTATGATACTACAGGAAAACGTTCCAACCATACAACCATTAAAACGACACGTGCTTCGGCACATAGGAAATCTGAATTGAAAATGTTTGCATGTTCATAAGATTGCACTCGGCCATTTTCTCATACACCAAATGAATGTATACTAGTTGTTAAATTTTCCAAGTGACTATCATATGCCCCAATACTGTTATTGTTTTAAATTGAATGCACTGGTATACAATCCTGCGTTGTGTTGCAGTTCACACGCTGGCCAGTGGAGGGCAGTATTATGAGAGTTGTGTCTGCAGTATGTTGGGGTGTGTGGTCTCTACCTGTAGATAGTCCCAGGAGATTGTTTGTTGGAGAGGCGGGCGGGGGACTCGGTGGTGGTTTCAGGATACATGAGGCCTGGGGGCAAAGAGGACCACGTTTGCCGTTAATGTCTCTGTCCCTCACTTTCTCTTTGTCTCTCTCTCAATCTCTCTCTCTCTCTCTCTCTCTTTTCAAGTCACTCTCCATCTCTCTCTGTTTATCACACTCTGCATCTCTCTTTTTCTGACTCTCCCTCCCTCTCAATTTTCTCTCCCTCTCTCCCCCATCTCTCTACTCTCTCTCTTTCTCTCTCTGCTCCATCTTTCACTCTCTCGCTCTGCAGTATCTATTTCTTTCCCCATCTCTTGCCATCTCAATCTCTTCGTTACTTCATCTCTCCATTCTCTATATGTCTCTCTCTCCATTCTCTCTCTCTCTCTCTCTCTCTCTCTCTCTCTCTCTCTCTCTCTCTCTCTCTCTTAGCAGAGAGCAGGCAAAATCTGAAATATGTTCCTCTAAAATGCAGCTCGTTTGTAATGGTAGGACAAGGCCACCATCATGACAACACACTTTAAAGCTCTAGTCCACAGCTATTGAAGTTCAGAAGCAAGCTAGCTAGCAAGGTCAATCTTACCTTGCCAGCTACTAGATATCACAATTTCACACACAGCAACCTCCTCTCTGAACACATCTGAAAAATGATGCCAAGAAATGATTGCCATCTGTGATGCCAGAGGCTCGTCCCTCTCCTCTGTCCTCAACCTTCTTGACTTGTCTGCTGCTTCGACACAGTGAACCACCAGATTCTCTTCTCCACTCTAACAGAACTTGCCGTTGCTGGATCTGCATTATCCTGGTTCACTTCCTACCTGACAGATCGCACCTATCAGGTCACATGGAATAGCTCCCTGTCCAGACGCTGCACCCTTGACATCGGAGTCCCCCAAGGCTTAGTACTAGGACCCCTTCTGTTCCCCTTATACATTAGATCTCTAGGCTCTGTAATTAAATCCCATGGCTTCTCCTATCACTGCTTCACAGATGACACCCAACTGTTCCTTTCCTTCCCCCCCTCTGACACCCAAATTGCAACACGCATCTCTAAATGCCTGGCTGACTTCAGCGAATGGACAACTGCCAACCACCTGAAGCTTAACCAAGACAAGACAAGAGTTTCTTGCTGGGGAAAGACTGCCCTCAGATGGACCTACTTGTCACCATTGAGGACATCAAAGTCTCCCCTGCACCGACTACAAGGAACCTTGGTGTGGTGCTGGACAACCAGCTGTCCTGCAACACCAACATCACCTCTGTGGCCCGATCTTGTAGAACAGCTCTCTACAAAATCTGCAGGATCCGGCCCTTCGTGAAGCAGCACAGATCTTGGTCCAAGCGCTTGTCGTCACTCGTCTTGACTACTGCAACTCTCTCCTGGCTGGACTCCCTGCCTCTACAATCAAACCCTTACAACACATCCAGAACGCAGCAGCGAGCCTAGTGTTCAACTTACCAAAATATCCCATGCAAACCCCCTCTTCCGCGACCTCCACTGGCTGGTAATCGCACGCATTAGATTCAAGACACTGGCACTGGCCTACAAGGCTGTCAGTGGAACTGCCCCTACCTACCTTCAAACATTAGTAATACATGCCCCAGCCCGAGCGCTCCGCTTAACAACTTCGGCTAGACGACTGGTACCACCTTCACTAAGAACAGGCAAAGGACTTGGCAGAGCAATCTCTGCCAAGTACTAACTCTTCTCTGTTCTGGCACCGCAGTGGTGAAATGAGCTCCCGGCTGACGTCAGGATGGCTCACCAGCTTCCGCAAGAGACTCAAGACGCACCTGTTCAGAGTTCAACTGGACTATGCATAACCCCCCCGCCTTCCCTCTTCTAAACCCTAGCACTAACTTACGTGTTTGTACGTCTTGTCATTATTAATAGGACTTGGCATTGTTTAGCATACGGTATGTTCTTAGATGTTGGTAACGTGCTCAGAATGGCACGTCTGCTCTTATCCCAGCTATTATGCAGGCAACCTAGCAATTATGAAACTCGTTCTATTAACCTTGCAACTATCAATGCTTGAAACTTGCTCTATACTTATCTTTATGGACCACAGCAATATATTGCTGTCTCCTTCATCAAATGTACTCTTTGTTACTCACTTTGGATAAAAGCATCTGCCAAATGCCCTAAATGTAAATTGGCAACTAACTTACTCTGGGTAAACATGGAAACCTGTATTTCAGCTGTGCATGGGTTTGTTTATCCTATACTTTTCAAGCTGTATTGTTGAAATGTTCGTTTCAAAGAGAAGACGTATTAAATAGTATTATCTAGGGAATAAAGCCTAGTTGATAGGAAAAACATGTAGGTGTATTACTATAACGCTCCTGCAGAGGGAGCCATTTCCACACAACAGCTTAGTATGGCTGCTGGGCAGTTTACATCATGGTACCAACATTTCTGTACTTTCCAGAATGTGCCTTATCACAGGTTAAAAGTATATAAAATAAATAAATACTATGTAGGCCTATGTGTATCTATAGCAATGCATTTATATCAGTACACTTACACTGGAATACAGTGGGTCAGAAACATGTGGATGAATCATAATAACAATCATAATCATAATAATAACACAAATTATTGTCATTGTATGTTTTCATATTTTAAAATGGACAAGCTAAAATAACAGGTTGCATTGTATAATGATGTCTTCAGTTCAAGTGAATGAGGAAGCAGGGTGAAGTGCAATCCAGCCACTGTACCATCAGATCATCAACACAAGAGCTCATCTCCATACAAACAGTAACAAACAACTCTACCGTTGGTGTGGGATATCAGACATAGGCTAAAAAAAATGAGGAGGGGAGGAATTAGTCAGAAAACAGCCAACATTAAATAAAATCTAAATGTGTTAGTATGGACAGAACAAAGGCTATAGGTAACCTATTTTTAGTTGCACAAGAATTGGAGCTGATCAGCTGATCGTAAGTGCAGCTGCAATGATGTGTCATTCTGACTCTTCTGGACACTGGGTTCTGATTGGTCAATTTGTGTACATGGACAACTTTGAACTGGCTATCACTCAAAAATCAGTGGATAGTTAGGCTCTCAACTTGGTCATCACTGGTTGTCATGGTGCAGCATGGCCGTGTAAAGACGACAACAGGAAGCATACATGGATGAAGAGGGGCTGTAAGTAGGCCGGTAAGTAACTGAACTGAACTAAGAACACATAGGCCTACATTTAGTTCTATTTGAATGAGGGGAATTGTATGGCAATGAACATATAGTGAATTTTGTGTGGACAAACACAATTGCTGTAGCTGTAAGCCAGTCCGCATCCTGCAGCACTGCCTCAGAACAACAGAGTCAGCACCAGTTGTGGCATGTGGTTGGCCAACATGCATCATCTTCTAGAATGCCAAGTACAGCAGAGAGAGATGAGAGAGAGAGAAGCACGAGAAGGAGAACAGAACGAGAGAAGAGGGGGGGGGGGGGCTGTGAGAGGGACACCACAGTGCGAAATATGGAAGAGCAAGACATGGGAGAGAGAGAGAGAGGAGGGAGGAAAGGGACACACCACAAGGAAGACAGGGACGAGAGGAAGAGGAGAGAGAAGAGAGAGGGGGGGGGGGGCACACAGAGGGCAGACAGCATGAGGACACACACAACACACAGCAAGGGTGTCAGGATCAGAGGGAAGGAGACCAGAACAGAGACAGACACACACCACACACACGACCAAC
The DNA here is from genome assembly GCA_002895965.2 of Coryphaenoides rupestris. NCBI lineage: Eukaryota > Metazoa > Chordata > Actinopteri > Gadiformes > Macrouridae > Coryphaenoides > Coryphaenoides rupestris. Next base: position 164,293 of record PIJE02000001.1, read on the forward strand.
ACACACACACAACACAGGCAGGGCAAACGAGAGAGAACACCAGAAGACGAAGCACACACACATAGGAGATCTATATAGAGAGACAGAGGAGAAAGAAGAGAGACAGAGAGGGGGGGGGGGGAAAAGCACCACAGAGGGAGACAGAGAGGGACACACACACAGGGTGTCAGAGAGAGGAAGAGAGACAGAGACAGAGGACACACACACAGAGGGAGACAGAGAGGGACACACACACACACACACACACAGGGTGTCAGAGACAGGAAGAGATAGAGAGAGAGAGACAGAGGCAGAGACAGAGACAGACACACACACACACACACACACACACACACACACACACACACACATAGGGTGACAGAGAGAGACACACACAGAGGGAGACAGAAAGAGAGACAGAGAGAGTGTGAGAGAGAAAGGGCAAGAGAGGGGTGTAGAGAGAGACAGGACGTTTAAGGTAATATCCCTTGGCTCATATTACTGCTCATCCTCAAAGTCATCATCACCAGCACACACAGGAAAGAGAGAAAGAAAGAATTAGAGAGAAAGAAAGGAACTCCAATGAGCTTGTTTGGCTATGAGAACAAAGAGTTTTGTTTCACAAGGCAGCTTTAGGCGGGAAATTAGATCGTCACACAATCCCACTTTGCTTCAGCCGTTCCATGCAGCTTTAGTGCAGCAGGTTGATGATGCAGTATGAGTTTATTTATTAATTGTGCGTATGCACTCTATGTGTGTCTTGTGTGTGTGTGTGTGTGTGTATGTAGTGTTGCATGTGTGTTTTGTATGTATAGGCCTCCATGTCTTTTGTGTGGGAGGCTTAAGATGGTAAAGTCCTGGGGGCCTTTTTGCTTCCACCTGACGGAACACCAACACTATACTTCTAGGTTTCTGGGAGCTAAACATCACCACCTCCTCCTCCTCCTCATCCTCCTTTTCAAACTGAGCGACCAAATCAATTGGTCAGGGAGCGGACTCCTTGCCTGGGGAGGCGGAGACAGCATCAGTGGTTATGGACCAAATGACACAGGATATATTTAGCCACAGATCTCTGAATGCATCTGCTTGGAGTGGCCCTGAAAGCCTTGGAGATGAGATGTTATCTGGTGATAACATCTCTAGTGTTATCTACTGACAGAGAGATGTGCCATGTTATCGTTTACTGTAGAGGAGATGTTCCACTGGGTTAAAACTTTTAGAGATTAGAGAGAGGAATAATTAAAAACATCCTTTGTTTTGCTGAATCGATGAATACGCGTGTCGCAATTTCAAAATCAAAATGTCGCAGCAGCAAACAATTCCTAAATGTATAATTCTTAATAGCCTTAATTGTAACCTACTTCAACTTTTGGACTCTTTGACAATATCATAAGATTATTTATGTTGAGCCTATATTATTGTGCTGTGGAGCAAAAAAATTGCTAGTAGACCTACACTTTCTATTGAATCTGGACACTAGAAAGCAGGAAAAAGCAGACAGTATGACAGTATAAAGTCTGTTCTCGTCCCATGCGCATCATATTTGACACCAAGAAGTATATACAGTTGTGGTCAAAAGTTTACATACACTTGTAAAGAACATGTATGTCATGGCAGTCCAGAGATTCCAATAATTTCTACAACTCTTATTTTTCTGTGATAGAGTGATTGGAGCACATACTTCTTTGTCACAAAAAACATTCATGAAGTTCTTTTATGAATTTATTATGGGTCTACTGACCAAGACCGCGAGAAAAAATGACGTCAAAGTTCTGTGGACAAAAATGGAGCTCTTTGACCACAATGACCAGAAATATGTTTGGAGGAGAGAAGGTGAGGCCTTTAACCCCAAGAACACCATGCCTACCTTCAAGCATGGTGGTGGTAGTATTATGCTCTGGGCCTGTTTTATTGCCAATGGAACTGGTGCTTTTCAGAAAGTAAATGTAATGATGAAGAAGGAGGATTACCTCAATTCTTCAGGAGAACCTGAAATCATCAGCCAGAAGGTTGGGTCTTGGGCGTAGCTGGGTGTTCCAACAGGACAATGACCCCAAACACACATCAAAAGTGGTAAAGGAATGGCTAAATCAGGCTAGAATGAAGGTTTTAGAATGGCCTTCCCAAAGTCCTGACTTAAACCCCATCGAGAACATGTGGACAGTGCTGAAGAAACAAGTCCATGTCAGAAAGCCAACACATTAAGCTGAACTGCACCGATTCTGTCAAGAGGAGTGGTCAAAGATTCAACCAGAAGCTTGTGGATGGCTACCAAAAGCGAAAATGGCCAAGGGACATGTAACCAAATATTAGCATTGCTGTATCTATATTTTTGACCCAACAGATTTGGTCACATTTTCAGTAGACCCATAATAAATTCATAAAATAACCAAACTTCATGAATGCATAATCTGCCTTACGGACACATGGATGTCGGAGGGGGTTGCCGACTCAACCATCGAGCCGACAGGATTTTCCATCCACCGCGCGGACAGAACAAAGACTCTCTCTGGTAAAGATCGTGGAGGGGGGGTATGTCTCATGATAAACAGATCTTGGTGCAACCAAAGTCATGTGCATACCCTAAAGTCTTTCTGTTCCCCGGACATGGAGTACCTGATGCTTATGTGCCGACCATTCTGGCTACCGCGGGAGTTTACAGCAGTAACCGTGAGTGCTGTGTACATTCCCCCTCAAGCCAACACGGACATAGCGTTGAAGGAACCTTATGGGGCTATCAGCGAACAGGAGTCAGCACACCCTGAGGCTGCTTTCATTGGACTTCAATAAGGCAAACTTGAAGAAAGTTCTCCCGAAGTTCTACCAACACATAAGAAGCAACACACGGGGCGAGCGGATCCTCGACCACAGCTACCCCCCCTTCCAGGACGGCTACAAGGCCCTCCTCCGCCCACCGTTCGGCAAATCGGATCACCGCTCGATCCAACTACTCCCCGCCTACAGGCAGAGACTGAAGCAGCAACCAATCGGTGTGAAGGAGGTCCAATGCTGGTCGGACCAATCGGAGTCCATGCTGCAGGATTGTTTTGATCACGCTGACTGGGATATGTTCCGGGTCATGTCGGACAATAACATCAGCGAGTACGCGTCCTCAGTCACCGGGTTCATCAAGAAATGCATAGATGACGTTGTTCCTACTAAGTCGGTTCGGATTTATCCCAACCAGAAACCATGGATGAATGGCGATGTTCGCGCTGCACTCCGCACGCGTAACGCTGCCTTTGGAAATGGTGAATATACGAGAGCCCGCTACGACCTCCGCAAGACCATCGGCTCTGCCAAGCGGGAGTATAAGAACAGGGTGGAGGACAAATTCAAGAGCCATGACGTGAGGGGTGTGTGGAAGGGGCTACAGACAATGACGGACTTCAGAGGGAGAACCAGCGGTGTAGAGAACTCCTCTACCTCCCTCCCAGGCGAGCTAAACACCTTCTTTGCTCGGTTCGACGTGAACGGCAGCCCGCCGAAGTCAGCACTGCCTGAGGAGAGCAGTCTGCTGAACATCTCAGAGGCTGACGTGCGCAGAGCCTTCAAGCAGGTGGACATCCGGAAGGCGGCGGGCCCCGACCACATCCCGGGGCGCGTCCTCAGAGCATGCGCGGACCAGTTGGCAGGAGTCTTCACAGAGATCTTCAACCTGTCCCTGTCCCAGGCTGTTGTTCCCGAGGGCTTCAAGATGTCCATCATTGTGCCTGTCCCTAAACACCCCAAGGTAACCTGCCTGAATGACTGGAGACCCGTAGCCCTCACCTCGATTGTCAGTAAATGCTTCGAGAGGTTGGTCAAGGACTTCATTTGTTCCATGTTGCCTGCCACGCTGGACCCATGGCAATTTGCGTACCGTCAAAACAGATCCACTGACGACACGATTGCCATGGCACTTCACACCGCCCTCTCTCACCTGGAGGGGAAGAACTGTTGTGTGAGAATGCTGTTTGTGGACTTCAGCTCAGCGTTCAACACGATAGTTCCTGCCAAGCTCGACACCAAGCTCAGGAGTCTAGGCCTGCATGTGCAGCTGGATACTGGACTTCCTGTCAGACTGCCGCCAGGTGGTGAGGATGGGTAGCACCACCTCAGAGCCACTGACCCTCAACACTGGAGCCCCTCAGGGATGCGTGTTGAGCCCTCTCCTCTACTCCCTGTACACCCACGACTGCATGGCTATGCACAGCTCCAACGTCATCATCAAGTTTGCTGACGACACGACAGTGTTGGGTCTGATCGCCGACGACGACGAGACAGCCTACAGGGAGGAGGTTGGATCACTGGCACAGTGGTGCCAAGAGAACAACCTCACCCTCAACGTCAAGAAGACCAAGGAGCTGATCGTGGACTACAGGAAGCGGAGAGGAGAGCACGCCCCCATCTCTATCGACGGGGTTGCAGTAGAAAGGGTCAGCAGCTTCAATTTCCTCGGCGTGCACATCTCCGAGGACCTCACATGGACCACGCACACCACACACGTGGTGAAAAAGGCCCAACAACGCCTGTATTTCCTCAGGCGACTGAGGAAATTTAACATGTGCCCCCGCATCCTCAGAACATTCTACTCCAGTACCATCGAGAGTGTTCTCACTGGATGCATCACCGTCTGGTACGGGAACTGCACCGCACTCGAGCGTAGAACACTACAGAGGGTGGTGCGGACGGCCCAGTACATCGTTGGAGGTGAGCTTCCCTCCCACCTGGATATATACACCAGGCGGTGCATGGCCAAGGCCAAACAGATTATTAAAGACAATAACCACCCCAGCCACAAACTGTTCACACTTCTACCGTCAGGCAGGCGATACCGCAGTATCAAGTGCCGCACGAGCAGACTGAGAGACAGCTTCCACAGTCAGGCCATCAGGCTGCTGAACAAGTGCTAGTGCTAAGTGTTACTGCTAGTGCTAGTGCTACTGCTTAGTGCTAGTCCTGGTGCTAAGTGCTAGTGTTACTGCTGGTGTAAGTGCTGGTGTTACTGCCAGTGCTAGTGCTGGTGTTACTGCCAGTGCTAGTGCTAGTGTTACTGCTAGTGCTAGTCCTGGTGCTAATTGCTGGTGCTAGTGTTGTGCTAGTGTGACTGTCTGAGGAAGTATTCTGTGACATTCTGTGAATGTCAAAATATAACAATGTATATTTTATTACATTCATTTATATTTGTATTGCTCCCCTTAATATTTTTTGTATACTTTATTTTATCTTATACAGTTTTCTTTTGTTTAGATTTTGTGTAACTTGTTAACCCTTTAATATAGTTTTCTATTCTATTTCTATTTCTATTCTTTTATAACTGCGGTCGGCTGTCGGGTGTTTTGCACATAAGATTTTCACTCACTGCTTATACTTGTGTAAACTGTGAAGTGACAATAAAATACTTGAAACTTGAAACATACTTGGAGGGTTAGGATTACAATATCCTCTAAATAATTGGAAGCATTTTATGAATCTGTTTTGCTTTATTGTCACTATGTTAAGGATTGCGTGTCCGATTTGTTCATGTAGATATTTAAGGAATGCATCGACTCCAGTGGGTTCTGATACCAAAATTATTCCACAGACCACCAAAGGAAATGCTTGTTCACCCAGAAAATGTTGGGGAAACTACCGTATTTTTCGGACTATAAGGCGCACTTAAAATCCTGTAATTTTCTCAAAAATCGACAGTGCGCCTTATAATCCGGTGCGCCTTATGTATTAACCTCGAACCGATTTTATGTGGTACACGGCGCTCAAAAATCTGTCAAGCAGCGCCGCTTAATGGATTGTCGGCGCATTACGGCTACCGCGGAGTAATACTTGATGGATTGTCGGCGCATTACGGCTACCACGGCGTAATACTAGCCTTGCGGAGTAATACGTACTGTGCTTCAACATACCGGTAATATTATGGTGTGTGTATAAGGACTGAAGATGAAGAATTTGATGGATTTGTGGATGAGGAATGAACTGAAAAAGTGAGTGTATTGTTTTGTATTTTATGTGTTACAACTGAACAATGTTGAGAGTTATTGTGAATGAGTTGAATAAAGTTCGATTTATCGGACTGTTTTGTGTTGCTTAATGCGCCTTATAATGCGGTGCGCCTTATAATCCGGTGCGCCTTATGTATGAAAATAGACCCGTTCATTGACAGTGCGCCTTATAATCCGGTGCGCCTTATAGTCCGGAAAATACGGTAATTAACAAATTAAAATAGGAATGACAATATGAAATGTGACCAGACTTCTGGTGATGTCCTTTCATTATATATCTCGTGATCTCTTGGAACTTTTTTGAAATGTTACAAAAAACTGAAAACCCATGTGGTGTTTGGACACATTTGTTTTTCATATTGGCTTTTCCACATGTATGTGGAATTCACATGTGAGGAAGCAAATGTCATGTGATTTCATGTGCCATGTTTTGTTTCCACATGTGGAAATTCTAATCGACATTACATTATCTTGTGAAAGGCGAATTATATTTTTGTAATTTATGGGCAAATTTTACATGCATAAGCGCAGATGTACAAAAGCAAAATTGGTCTCACCTACTACTGCATATATGGCTTTGATTCATTTCTTCTTCATATTGTTTGTCTATGTTAGGACCCCTTTCCAATATTAGATAGTTCATTATCCTACTGAATAAACTATGATGATACTAAAGTATCATCATCATCAACAACAATGCTACTCAAACTATGAATACAAAAAACATATTTTTATCGAAACCCCTGTGTGGCCATTGACCATGCCACAGGCCACAAAGTGGTTTTCCTGGGGCTCCTCTGACTGAATAGGACACAGGGCAGTTGATGGTAAATGGGATATTGCTGAGTATGAAGACTATCTGGTAGACAGAGCATGTGGTACAAAACTAGCATGCTCCTGAGTGTGTGTGTGATGGCTGGCTTAACTTGTGTGCATTGATTAGACAATGCATCACAGGTGTGCAGCCTCACCCAGCCTGCTTAAACCAGCCACTGTGATACTGTAAATATTCTTCTAACATAAAAAGTTTAAGAAGGAATTATTGACATGCATGGTCGGTGAACTGATCTGTCTTTGTGTGTTTCCGAATTTATGTATGTAATTGAAATGAGTGGCCAGTCTCCCCATTTCAACTATCATCACATCGAAGTTAAACTTTTTTGGTATCCATTTTTATTGCTCAGTGTGGAGTGTGTGTTTGGTGAGAGCACTCTCTTCAGGGTGTGAGCTGATGGCAGGTGAACAAGTATTTATTTTGAATTGGAACCCTTCTGTGCATTCTACTAATATAGCTTATTAAATATTTGGTAACCCTGTGACTAAAAAAATCTGACACATGTACTCTTTAATGTTGCTTCCAATTCTTTGGACTACATTGTAATTCTGTATTGAACTGCTTGTGCTTTCTCTAGGCTCCTGTACTGCACTACACATGGATAGGATACTGTGATGACAGACCAAGTAGGTCTGTCATTTGACGGCAAACAGCATCCTTGCCTTGGAGCCAAAAAGGTTGCCCCGTCTTCCCAACAATTCAGCAATCATCTCCTATCCTTTACAATCCGCTCTGGAGCGGCTCCCTAAAGGACCATCTGGTGAGGAGCGGGGCACGCCTCACAACCCCCACACGTCGCTTCATCGCTGGCACTACTGAAGCCTACGGGAGTGTGGTCCCGACAACGGTCACGCCGTCCCGTCAATGGTCACGTTGTGTTATTGCTCCCATATTGCCCCATATATTGCAATATTTACGGTAAAAGATGCATAAATCATTTCCAGACTTAAAGTAAAATATCATATATCACTACCATTCTCTAATATGATAAATTAAAACTATTAATCCCGAAGGAAATTCTTGTGCCAGAGGTTGCTCAAAATACCAACATAAGAATAGCAATAGAATAATAAACAATAGACTAATAACATCACCGCTTCACTGTTCAGAGTTCACATGACTATCAGCATTTTCCAGTCGCTGAAATCGGCCCAAATCACCAATATGAAAATCCTGTAGGGTGAAAATCTATCTGCAGAACAGACAATCCAATTGTTTGCGTCTCCCCGACATTCTCGTTTCCATACTGTAATTTTTCTACCTTGCTTTTTTTTTGCTGGAAATTAGCGCAACAAATTGGATTGCTAGCTTCTTGCAGTTCCATCTTACCGATCTGTCATATAGTGTGGAGGAACTTTAAGCCAAGACATGGAGGAATGGACATAGTTTAGGTACTGTGACACTCAGTGGTGGTAAGACTGAGTGTTCACGAGACTGAAAATAATAAATTCAATGTCCACAACAAAAATAAATGAAATCCAAAAGTTTATTGACAGTAATTGGGAGTGAGAGGTTATGGTTAGTAGCAGTATCAAGTCCGTGATCCAATAGAATCGTTGTTGTCCAGAAGCAGGGTCTAGCACACCGGGACGAATTCTCAGACAGATCAGGGCGAGGCAGGCGGGAGGGTAATCAGGCAAGTGAGGGTCATACACGAAGCGGGATCTTGGATGTTCAAGAGCAAAGGCACACAGCAAACTCCTACGAACGCAGATCATACACAGCGCATTAACAACAACTCCACCACACTCGACCACTTCCACCATTTGATTTCCCGTGAGGTACTCTTCTTTGGTGAATGTTTTACTTCCCTATTTATGTCCTGTAAACAGGGCGTTGATTGGCGGCGCAGGTGTTTCCAATTCGGATGATTGCAGCCGGAAACGGTGACGTCATGGGGAACTCCATATTTGGGCTTGATTGTAGGTCTCGCCGGTTGTGTCTCAGGGGCTCCCTCTAGGGGCCGAAGTGTGAATGCAGGGAAAGGCACATAATGATTCCTTACTTCTCCTCTCATGCTCCTCGGTGGCCGGCTGCCGCAGTACTTTACCGGTATCCTTACTGTTTAGCAGGGTGTTAGGCAGAAATTGAAGTGTCGATAATGTTCTGAGAAAAATTGCCAATAATAATAGAATAACAAATTTACAGTGAATAAGCCTAAAAGAAAAGTATAGGTAAGATATAACAAGTTGCCAATGGTATTGAGAAGTAGTAATGAGAAGTAGTATTGCACATGATATGAGGAATATTGCACATGATGATGAAAGGTAATATTGCAAGGTAATATTGAAAAGTAGTATTTCACATGATATTAAGAAAATGTCACATAATGATGAAAGGCAATATTGCAAGGTAATAATGAAAGGTAATAATGAGAGGTATGAACATGATCTTAAGAATATTGCACATGATGATGAAAGGTAATGTAGCAAGGTAATATTGCAAGGTAGTTAGTTAGTCAATTCATTTTTTAATTTGAGTTTTGGTGCATTTTAGGGCATTTAGAGGTTTTAATTCCCACTGAAATGAATGAACAAAATAAGAACATTAACAATAATAACTTATGAAAGTTTTAGTAAAACATTAATTTCCAACACTTTTATTCTGAACTAAGCGTCCCTTTGTGAAGTTTCTGCTCATAGACGTAATCAAATGTATACACTGATTGGACAGCTTAAAAATTATATATGAGCACTGCAATTGATTATTTTTATATAGTTTTCTTTTTTTTATTTAGTTTTATTTAGTTTTATTAATCAAATAAATTGTGCCGCTGTGACACTGCACTGTGGGTGTACCAGTCAAGAAGAAGAAATACCAAAACAATGTCATAGCTTAGCATAACAGCATCACACAGCATACACGGCTCCACATCTCACCGAGTACTGCTGTACTCATTTTGTATTGTAACGAACACCGCGGAGGAGCAGGCAGAGAGGAGTCATCTAGCGGCTGTATGGTGGCCACGCCGCCCCCCCCCCCCCTGGCCGCTACATAGCCCCCTCTTGAGGGGTTAGTCGTCCCCGACAACCCCATCACCCAAAACAAAATCCCGCAGGTATCCGGGCTGCCGTCGGTGTCGAACAGCCCGTCCGGGGCTCCTAGGAGGACAGGGCTGGTCGGGGCATGGTGGGCTGCCGCGTTCCCCTTTCTCCACAGCAAGCGGAGCAAGGGGGCGGTATGGTGCAAGTCTGTCCCGGTGCAGCACCACCATCCGGCCCCGTCCAGGCATCCGCACCCGGTACACCACCTCTGTGATCTGCCCCACGATTTCGGCCGGCCCGCGCCAGTGGCTGCGCAGCTTGGGGGACATGCCTTTGGTGCGAGTAGGACAGTACACCCACACCTTGTCCCCAACCGCAAAGGCTTGCCCCCGACAGTGGGTGTAATAGGCCCGCTTCTGCCACACCCGAGCTGGCCTGGGCCTGGCGGGTGTAATCGTGGACCACCCTCATGCGGTCCGTCAGCCGACGGTAGTAGTCCAGCTCCGCGCCCCCAGCAATCTCCCGCCCGAGCATGAGCGCAGCAGGCGTACAGCGGCTGGATTCCTGTACCGCAGTCCGGTAGGACCACAGGACGAGAGGCAGGTGGCGGTCCCAGTCCCGCTGGTGGTGGCTGGTGAGAATGGCTAACTGAGTTGCCAGGGTGCGGTTGAAACGCTCAACCAACCCATCACTCTGGGGGTGCAATGGCGTGGTCCTCGTCTTGCTCACCCCCAGTTGCCTGCACACCTCGCCTGCACACCTGGGACTCAAAGTTCCAGCCCTGGTCGCTGTGGAGCTCTGCAGGGACCCCGAACCGAGCAAACATCTCCTCCACCAGTCTCTCGGCGGTGGTAGCTGCCGTCTGATCTGGCACTGCGTACGCCTCCGGCCATTTGGTGAAGTAGTCCATGGCCACGAGCACGTAGCGGTTGCCGGCGTCAGTGGTGGGGAAAGGTCCAAGGATGTCCACCCCCACACGTTCCATCGGGGCCCCCACCAAGTACTGCTGCAAGGGGGCGTGAGACCGCTGGGTGGGCCCCTCCTTGGCGGTGCAGAGGTCACAGCAGTGGACATGCAGCTCCACGTCCTGTCGACACCCAGGCCAGTAGAACGGTGCAGGGTCTTAGAATTCCCAAAATGCCCCGCCCCCACAGCCCCGTGGACCAACTGGAGGAGCAACTGAGGCACCAGCAGTTGGAGAAGGTCGGTTCCCTGCCCAGGAGCCTGCCACCGTCGGTGTGCCACCCCGTCGTGGAGCTCGAGGTTGCCCCACTGCGCATGGTAGGCTTTCACCTCTGGCCCCGCGGCAGACACTTCTGTCCACGATGGTTGACGACCCTCCTCCAGCCAGCCTCACACTCGTCCCAACACAGCATCTGCAGCCTGGTGTTGCCGCAGCTCCCGACTGGATGGCGGCAGCCACCCGTCGCCGCTGCCGGTTTGAACAGCTGCCACCAACGGCAACCCCTGGCCCCGCTCCTCCAGTCGCTGACAGTACCGGCACTCCATCGCCGCACAAGGACGCCGGGAGAGAGCATCGGTGTTGCCATGCTGACCCCCCGGCCGGTGCTGTACCTCAAAATCATACTCCTGCAGTGCCTCCAGCCACCGGGCCACCTGGCCCTCCGGATTCCGGAAGTTCAGGAGCCAGGTGAGCGAGGCGTTGGTCGGTTGCGCAGGAGGAACCTGCTCCCATGCAGGTAGGGTCGGAAGTGCTGCAATGCCGACCATAGCCAGCAGCTCCCGCCTGGTCACGCAGTAGTTCCTCTCTGCCTGGTTCAGGGGCCCGGCTGTAGTAGGCCACCACCTGCTCCCTGTCCCCTCGTCTCTGGGACAGGACAGCCCCTACCCCCACGTTACTAGCGTCGGTGTCCACAATGAAGGCCTGCTGGACCTCTGGATAGGCCAGCACGGGAGCCGCAACCAGGGCGGCCCGGAGCTGGTTGAAGGCTGCGTCGCACGCGCTATTCCAGGCGAAAATGCGGCCCTTGTCGGTGAGACGGTGCAGGGGGCTGGCAATGGTGGCAAAATCCTGCACAAATCGACGGTAGTAGGAGGCCAGCCCCAGAAAACTCCGCAGCTCACCGATGGTGGATGGTGTTGGCCACTCCCTGACTGCAGCCACCTTCGCTGGATCAGTGGCCACCCCCTGTGCACTGACCACATGTCCCAGGAACAGGGTCTTTCTACGGAGCAGGTGGCACTTCTTTGGGTTGAGCCGCAACCCGGCCCCCCGGATAGCGGTGAAAACCTCTTGCAGGTTAGCCATTGCCCCCTCGAAGCTGCTGGCGTGCACCAATAGGTCGTCCAGGTTAGGGCTGGGCGATTTGGCCTAAAAATAAAATCGCGATTTTTTCTAACTAATGGACAATTTTCGATTTAAACCTCGATTTTTTTTCTGTTTTTCTCTAAACAAATACATTTTCTTTATTAACACAATAAAAATAAATGAGATTACCAAGTAATCTAGGCCTATGTGAACAAATCAGTTGTTCAAGAATAAAAAAATAAATAAATAATCAGCATCACTTGGCTGTCATTATTGTGCAAAGATTTTTTTTAAATCAAACTGAAAAAAAATGATCTTGTAGGCCATCCCTGAAAAACCAATAATAAATAATGATAATAAAATTAATAATAAAAAAATACTCTCAAACAAAATACATCCCTTTAACTTTCTAGGAAGTTGTCTACGGGTTTTTCGCGAGGGAAGACAAGCCTGTCTACTGCCTCTGGCTTGAGGCATGCTCTTTGGCATGTTACAATGTACCCCCGTACTGAAGACCCTCTCCGAAGGGGGGGGCACTTGTGCAGGAATGGCAGAGATAGGCTCCTTGGGGAAGTTAGGCTTCATGTACCATTCCACCACTGCAGTGGGTCTGTATTCAGACGACGAACAAGTAGGATGACAGCTCAGAGACATGCCATACCCCTCTTCAATTGTTGCTGTTAATTCGCAGGGTTGATGGGGGGGGGGGGGGGGGGGGTGCTGTTAAGTCGCCGGTTCTTGATGGGAGGGCGTGCGCTTCGTAATTCGCTTCTGATGGGGGGTGGGTGCGCTGTTTAATTCGTCGGTTCTGATGGGGGGTGTGTGCTTTAATGCGCGGTTCTGAGGGGGGGGGGGGGGGTTGCGCTGTTTAATTCGCCGTTCTGTATGGGGGGTGCTCCGTTTAATTCGCGGTCTCTGATGGGGGGGGGGGGGGGGGGGGTGCTCTGTTAATTGGTGGGGGACATTCCCCAGCGTCCCCACTAAATTCTACGCCCTATGCTCCGGTACCAGGCTCAGTTCTATTAAAACATCCATAAACGCCAACTCGGTTGCATCTCTTAATTCAATATTCCTGGCTAAGAATATTACAAGGTTAACGTTGCGTTGCCAAAGTGGTATCGGTGCGGTTGTATCAGAGTAGTCACTTCCATTGTCGGGGTTTGTTGTGAAATGGAGCTCAGAAAGTTTTTGGCGGACTTGCTAATCCCGCCCCCAGCCCGCCCCCAGCCTCTGACGTAGTCGGTGCTTTGTTGGTTCAACTCTGGCCCCCCTAAAGCAAAACAAATCTGCGGAGTCTAGAACTGTAAATCGCGATTTTTCGGTTCAGCCATTTCACAAACCGTAGGAAATTAAAAATGCAAATTAATCGTTTAAACCGGAAAAATCGCCCAGCCCTAGTCCAGGTACACGACACATCGGTCACGTGGGACAGCTGCCAACACCCGCTCCATCAGTCTCTCGAATGTGGCAGGTGCGTTGCAGAGACCAAATGGCATGACCCTGAACTGCCACAACCCCTGCCCAATCGTAAATGCAGTCTTTGGCCGGGCCTCTGGGGCCACTTCGACCTGCCAATAGCCGCTGCGCATGTCCAAGGAACTGAACCAACCGGAGCCTGTGATGTAGTCCAGGGCGTCGTCAATGCGGGGCAGGGGGTAGGAGTCCTTGGTGGTGACAGCGTTGAGTCGGCGGTAGTCCACGCAGAACCTCCAGCTGTCGTCTTTCTTCTTCACCAGGACGGCCGGTGCTGCCCACGGGCTGTCGGATGGCTCGATGACCCCTGCAGCCGCCATCTCCCGGATCTTCTCCTCCGCCACCTGCCGCTTAGGCAAGGGTAGACGGTGAGGCCGCAGGCGGATGGGTGGCGACGATCTGGTGTCGATGGAATGCTGGACCAACTTTGTCCGCGTGCAATCCTCGTCATTGGCAGCATAGAGGTCGACGTTGTCATCCAGGAGCTTCTTCTGCTCCTGGCGCTGGTGATCATTGAGCCCCTCACAGCTCCGTTTCCACAGCTCCTGGACAGCCCGACAGGTTCTCGGTCGAGGGAGAAAAGGCGGGCAGCATGGTGGCATGCCCAACTGCTGGCGTAGACGACCCCCCGGCGGCTGGCGTAGATGACTCACCGGCTGCTGGCGTGGACGACCCCCCGGCGGCTGGCGTAGACGACCCCCCGGCGGCTGGCGTGGACGACTCACGGCGGCTGGCGTAGACGACCCCCCGGCGGCTGTCGTGGACGACCCCCCCGGCGGCTGGCGTGGACGACTCACCGGCGGCTGGCGTAGATGACTCACCGGCGGCTGGCGTGGACGACCCCCCGGCGGCTGGCGTAGACGACCCCCCGGCGGCTGGCGTCACCGTCTCCCCCGGTGGCTGGCGTCGACGACTCCCCGGTGGCTGGCGTCGACGACTCCCCGGTGGCTGGCGTCGACGACTTCTGGCGGTTGCCGTCGCGGACCCCCTGGTGGCTGCCATGGACGGTGGGGCTGCAACCGTCTGGCAGTTCTGCCGAGCTCCCCCTCCCAGGCCGGTGTGGAGCACAAAGGTCTCTGCGCCAATGGTGAGCCTTGTGTGTCACCCCCGTGACACACAAGACTTCCCATAATCCCTCGGGGCACTTTACGTCATCTAGCGGCTGTATGGCGGCCACGCCCCCCCCCCCCCCCCCCTGGCCGCTACAGTATGTTCCCAATAAAAGTCTGCGATAGCTTTCCACCAACGTACACACATCAAAAGTCCATTTACCTTATCTGCGTTACATACACATCAGATTTTCTACTAGCTTTTTACTGTTGCAGAGCTAGTGGGATACACTTCTAAACTATTTTAATGCCATATAGATTCGAGACATTTTGAAACAGACATAACTGGCAGGGGCAGGGCAGGGTACTTAGTAATTGGCCTATTGTGTAGAAATATTGACCGAACAATAGAGAGGAGTGCTGCTGCCGACGGCTCCGCTAAGAAGCCCCGTCACCTGGGCAGGTGACCGCTAGACCGCTAGACACTCGAGACTGGTGATCACGTCTTTAGTTTCCCGCCCCAGACTGATGTAATTCTGAGCGTGAATACCTTTAGAATATCCACTACCAGCTAGTCTCGATAGCAGTATCAATAAACTCGAACCTTATTGATTTTCGGGTTTTGTGAAATTTGTACATGCAGTCTTTGTAATGTTTTAAAAATATATTGCTTGTTCCAGTTTTTGTTGTTCATATTCTCTTATTCTCTCTCTAGAATCCTTACCTTGATTACCTTGCTCCTGATCAATATCAATACATAGATTTGTATGACCTGTTGATTTCCTTGTTGAGAAAATATCAAGAGCCCATCTTCAATGGAGGTGAATATTTCTTTTAAATTATTATTTTAATGGATATTATTATATCCTATAATATGCCATCATATGCCGGTTTGAAGTGTGCCCTTGCCGTTTGAAACATGATGAATCATATATGAAGATGAAGGCAGGCCGTGATCTACAGGAAGTCTATGCACATGAACTTACTCACACTTTCCACATTTTCTTCTTTATTAGTTTTTACCACAAATCTTACATTTTTGCAAATAAATTTCTTGCTTTGTTCATTTTCATTAATGGTGCTGCTAACTTTCTGTCTGTTTTAGCAGTTAGCACTCCCCTCGCCACGTCAACACATGCATGACTCTTCCTGGCAGCTTTCTGTTCTTCAGCGTTTTTATTTTCGATTGGGTGTGTTTGGTTGTGTAAGCCATTCCTGGGAGTGCTGGAGCTCTGTCTGTTCTGACACTGAAATCCTGCTGTCTGCCTGGCGCAGAGAGGACCGCCTCTTTGTAGAGTTCTCTCTCCTGATTGGATAAAGTGGGAACGGGATACCAGCAATAACATTCCGTTTACTGCAGAGCAGCAGGCCTGGGAGACCCGTGTTACTGACCAAACACTCTATATCACTGATGGCTGCCGGAATAGAGTAACACTTAAACAAATAAATATTGCTGACACAGCACCTTTAATAGTATGAATAGTATGAATCTAATCAACATTCACTGTGGTCAGTGGCATGGCATGACATATAATACAACCTACTACACGTTCATTTAGCCTTACATTGATAATGACAATATGGAGATCATCTTGAAATGTATTTTTTATTTAAATCAATATAGCGAAAGAATTTAAAAAAAGATGAAAACCTGAGCAGACAGAACAGACTATAGTAGGTAGGTAGGTAGTAGTGCTATATCTAACTCCAGGCTTTAAATATAGTTATTTATTTATTATTAGAGTTGATAAATGATGGGACAACTTCCAGCGTTTCATGAATGTTTTTCCTTTTATAAAAAATAACCCCCCCCCCCCCACACACATCACGTTGACACATTTAACTATTGTCACCTCCGCAAACCACGGGCCAAATAAACATTTTCGAAATAAAAAGTAGCTCTCTAGATTTCAAGAACTACAAAAACCTAAAGCCAACATCATTATTTGTGTCATAAAATGTGACACATTTTCATAAAAGCACAGGGGAGCGGGACGGGGTTATTATGGGACATCGCTTTGCGCAAAGTCACTCTTTCTCTCCAAGCGTAGTGCCAAGTCACCGCTACCTACAGCACCACGGTGGCCCTGTTGTTAACTTACTATCACACCAATAAATACATAAATACATAAATACATAAGATACTTTTCAACGATACTGACCAAATGACAAACACCCACCTCTGGTCCAAGGATGCGATCCTGCGCTGGTCGGCTCGTCAGTCACAACAGCTGCAGTGGCTTAACCAGCGGACTTTACCCCGACGTCTTCTGAGCGTCAGGTGGACCAGGAATGGTTGGGATGGACAGAATGAGACGAATGAGATGGAGAGAGAGAGATGGGGGGAACGACGCCTCTGGCTGCTGGACGCGAATTGGAGTCAGCGGAAGAGTAGCGTCCAGTGAGTGTTATATTTGGATAACTGAGTGTGTGTGTGTGTGTGGGGGGGGGGTTGCTTGGTAAAGGATAGTAGGCTATACTGTAGAAGGAGATAAAGAAAGAGAGCGTATGTGTGTGCAACGCACCGACACAATGGAGGAGAGAGGAGAGTGAGTGAGAGAGAGTGAATGGGAGTCAATGGAGCTCTTCGCTTCGGCAAGTAATGTGCTCCCCAAGCGCACCACGTGGACATTCTTGGAAAGCAACGACATTTGACACACACACATACACACACACACACACACCACACACACACACACACACACATACAGACACATACAATAGAGGCCTACATTACTGTCTATACCTATGCTAAAGAATCTCAGAATTCAACCGGTCAGTATTTGCCCATTTAAGATTAATATTAACTGAATGACTAAACATACTGAATCATGGTTTAATATACTTCAAAACCTGACAAATAATATCATACCAGCACAAAATAAAGTATAAGGATAATAGATAAAACACAATAGCAGACATCTACAATCCATCAGGCCAGACTGAAGTCCTGAGTGAGTGAGTGGTTTTGTTCTGCTTCCACAACTCCAGGATTACTGCAGGGCAGTTTATTTATTCTTTATTTATTCATTTATTTTTGCAAGGGTCGAGTTTCTGTTGAGGTGTAGGACAGTGCTACTATGTTCACAAATATTCAGCTGTTTACTGTGACTTTGTTCTAGATGAGAGGACAGAAGGACAGTGAAAACTAGAAACATTTACAGGCATCAGTACTTTAAGGACAGCAGGTCTGCTTAAACTACATCAACTGCTAAACATGTGTTCAACATGTTAGAAGTTCCAACATAATTGTAGCATTGTCTATGCCACAATGCCACATACGTGGCATTAGTTCAGGGCTCTGCCAAGGACACAGGCAGGTTGTGGTTAGAGTAATCCGGTTTATTGTTTGACGGTAAAAGTAAAATGATATGACGCAGATGGTACACGTGTACTTACTAGCATGCTAGCCCTCCCCAGTGTGTGTGCTGGTGGCTGACTTTAACCTGTGGTGCACTGATTGCCCAATGCACCACAGGCTTGTAGCCCCACCCCCCAGACTCTAACTGGGCCAGGTGAGGCTGTAGCCCCACCCCCGAGACTCTAACTGGGCCAGGTGAGGCTAATTAGGCCAGCCACCAAACACACATTCCCACTATAATGTTTTCACATCACTTCCTCACCACATCCAGTTTCTGTTTGAGTCCAACTCTAAACAACACACAGCATAGCGTATCATGAGATTGCCACTGTCCAAGGTGTTGATTCACTGAGTACATCACCCAGAACTGTGATTGTTTCAGATGTGTGTCAGCACATTAATGGTAAATTACTTTTTTTTCTGGTCAACCTTCTGTAATACAATGTCGTTTGCTACGCATGTTCATGATTGTCTTGCATTCATTCAAACTGTCTGCATTTACTGCATCATAGGCTGTATAAAATAATTGAATGAACGGTTAGGCTACGCCGCTTCAATGTTGGGCGGACGGCCACAAGAGGGCAGTATAAAACAACTAGACGGCGATGGTACAACGTCTTGCATTTTTCTGTTGGTCTTTTGTATAGAATAACGCCTATCTTGAGTTAAATGATAATTTTGCAAGTCAAGAAAGTTGCAGTGTGTTGTAAAACAGTAAAATAACATTTAGTTTTGTGTTGAATCACGCACTACTTCTCTCACAATATATGTCACCAACACCAACATGTCTTACATGTTGTGTTGACATGATGTGTTTTGTCCTCGTCCAGCCAGGAAGCATTAATGACATGAGCGACATTATGATGGCCTTTGACCTTTGACCCGAAAGGCGCAATATTTGCACACAGTGATCTCAAGGCATAGGTCGATAGGTC
Organism: Coryphaenoides rupestris; assembly: GCA_002895965.2. Taxonomy (NCBI): domain Eukaryota; kingdom Metazoa; phylum Chordata; class Actinopteri; order Gadiformes; family Macrouridae; genus Coryphaenoides; species Coryphaenoides rupestris. The sequence continues at coordinate 183,159 of PIJE02000001.1, forward strand.
CAAAAGCCAAGTTCATATGTCTTCCTACCAATTTAGATGCATTTTTAGCAATTGCTTTCATGTGTTTCAAAGGAGTATTTGAGTATTGCTAGTGTTTAATAATGCTTTGTGAGTCACTTCCTGTAGGGCTAGAGCCACAATATTGAACATCAATATTGATGTTCATATAAAAAATACCAGACTTCTCTATCTTACCCATTCTAGGTGGCCATAAATTATGTTTTTTAATCTTCTGTTGACCTCTGTCCTTCCATCATTTCCTGTAAAAAAACAGCATCTGTAACAACTACCATAGTAATGTTTAAAAATGTAACTAACAATGTCATATGCAAAATTATATCCATTCACTTAACGAAGATTAGGAAAACAAAATGCACATTTCTTTCTTTATCAAAATGCATTTTAATGCCCAAACTATCTTAAAATATTTTCCACAGGCAGAAACTTGACATGGTCTTTAACCGCATTAGTAACACGTAAACCAAACATATGCAGTGAAATGAACAGTGGCGATGTTCAGCAGAGTGTGCAAAAGAATAATACAGATAACACAAATTGAAGGGATCAGAATCAGAATATTTACAATATTTACAGTAACCAGCAAGAATGAGAAATATGAAAAAAATATAAAAGAATACAGTTAGACCATGTATGTCTGCATGTATGTCATATGTTCTGTAATAAGTTCTGCAGTGAAACTATGTACTGTGTACTAACTATGTGTGTATGTGTGCATGGGAGGGTCAGTGAGGGGGAGGGGGGGGGGGGGGGGGGGCGTCCCTGGTGAGGTCGGAGTTCACAGTCCTAATGGCCTGCAGAAAACAAACTCTGTTTTAGTCTCTTTGTTCTTGCAGTGTGACTGTGGAGGCGCTTACCTCACCGCAGCAGTTGGAACAGTTGGAGTACAGGTCCTGCAGGGTTGGGAGTGTAGTGCAAATAGTGTGTTCAGCCTAGCACACTACCCTCTGCAGAGCCCTCCTGTCCTGTCCTGAGAGGAGCCAAACCTGCTCTCCACCGCACCAGCGTAGAAGGTCTGAAGGATCCTCTGGGAGACTCAGAATTTCCTCATATGCCTGAGGTGGTAGAGGCATTGCTTCGCCTTCCTCACCAGAGTGTCATTGTGTGTAGTCCAAGTCAGATCATCTGTGATGTGGACTCCCAGGTACCTGAAGCTGCTCACCCTTTCCATAGCAGTCCCATTAATCCCCAGTGGTTTGTAAGTCCTCTGATGTTGTTGTGTCCGCCTAAAGTCCACAATCAGCTCCTTAGTTTTGGAGACATTCAGCATGAGGATGTTGTCCTGGCACCAGAGTGACAGGTTAGCAACTTCCTCTAGGTAGGCTTTCTCATCGTTGCCGGAGATCAGGCCCACAACCACGGTGTCATCCACAAAATTGACAATGGTGTTGGAGCTGGACCTGGCCACACAGTCATGTGTGTACAGGGAGTACAGTAGGGGGCTGAGGACACAACCCTGGGGGGATCCTGTGTTCAGGGTGAGGGGTGTGGAGGTACGTCTGCCCACCCTGACGACCTGGGGTCTGGCGGTCAGGAAGTCCAGGATCCAGGTGCACAGGGGGGTCTTCAGTCCCAGCTCAATCAGCTTGCCAGCCAGTCTAGTGGGAACTGTAGTGTAGAAAGCAGAACAAATGTCAACAAACAACATTCTCACATAGCCCCCCTTCCGTCAAGATGAGAGAGGGAGCTGTGCTTTTCCTGGGAAATGGCTATTATATATCTATTAATCTGTTTAGCCGGTAGGTGAACTGCAGCGGGTCCATGGAGGAAGGTAAGAAGGCACAGATGTAGTCCTTGATCAGCCCCTCAAAACATTTTATGACCACCGAGGTGAGGGCCATTGGACGGTACTCATTCAGGTATTCTGGAGAGGTAGTCTTGGGCACAGGGACAATATTGGACCTCTTGAAGCAGTTCTGGGACCACGGACTCAGCCAGGGAAAGGTTGAATATTGTGGTGAATACTAGAGCTAGCTGGTTAGCACCGGTCTTCAGTACCTGTCCAGATATGTCATCTGGACCTGCAGCTTTCCTGGTGTTCACCCTCATCAGAGCCCTCCTCACGTCGTGCTCAGTCACAGAGAGAGTGTGCTTGTCCAGGCAATGGAACTCACTTCAGCTACAGTCCCGCTAACAGTGTTATGCTCGAACTGAGCATAAAATGAGTTCACATCATCCGCTAGGGATGCGTCAGCACTCACAGTTGAGGGGGATCTGCCCCGGTAGTCTGTGATAGTCCATAGCCCCTGCCATATGTGTCTGGTGTCGCGCTGCTCCATCTGCAACTCCACTCTCAGTCTCTGTACCTCGCAAACATGATATTCATCCATGTGGTCGGATACGAGGCCGGAGATGTAGGCAGCAGTACGGGCGTTCAGGGGGGGTTTTGAAAGGACCTAACTTTAACCAGGCGGATGATGGGGTCCACTGGCATTGCTATGTAGCTCATCACCACGTCCATAAAGTCGCTGACATCACTGGAACTGGATAGAATCATGTCCCAGTCGATGTCACTCAGGGCATCCTGAAGATCTACATATCGATGGAGCTGAAGTAGAGAAAGTCTCCTGCTTCAAGCTCCTCTGTGTGTTCATCAAAGATGACATCACCTGTCCCAGGCAAGCGGACATGGCTGTGAATTGCCCAAAAGCACCTTTACTTTGTTCGGAGACTCAAGAAGTTTGGCATGTCTGCAAAATCCCTCACTAACTTTTACAGGTGCACCATGGAGAGCATCCTCTCTGGCTGCATTACTTCCAGGTTCGGCAGCTGCTCACAAGGCTCTCCCAAGGGTGGTGAAGACAGCGGAGCGCATCATCGTCTGCCATCTCCCAGCCGTGCAAAGCCTCTACCACACACGATGCCTTAGGAAAGCACAGAAAATCATTGAGGACCACAGCCACCCAGGCCATGGACTGTTCACACTGCTGCCGTCTGGTAGATGTCATTCAAGCACGGACTACCAGACTCAAAAACCACCAGGCCATCAGGCTTCTCAACCAGCAACACCATATTGATCACTTTAAATGTACATTTATGACATTGATAATATTTATATGATGACTGGATACATATGCCATATTCCCTATATATGCTATATTTCAATACTCTGGATACATATGCTCTGATTCTCTTATCTTTTGTATATTACTGCTATGACATGCCATATGCCATATTCCTGCTACTGCTGCCCTCACTTGTGTATCTGCCCTTACTTACTTGTACTTAGTTGTACATTTATAATACTCAATATTTAATCAATACATCTGGAGTCAACATAACATTACATTCTATATTTGATATTTTTTACCAGTATTATGTATATTGTGTTAGTGTATTATCTTATTGTGCCGCTCAATGTATATACTGTATATGTATATGGATTTATGTATACACTCACCAGCCACTTTATTAGGTACACCTTGCTAGTTCCGGGTTAGACCCCCTTTTGCCTTTAGAACTGCCTTAATTCTTCATGCCATAGATTCAACAAGGTGCTGGAAACATTCCTCAGAGATTTTGATGATGCGAATCTCCTGTTCCACCACATCCAAAAGGTGCTCTATTTGATTGAGATCTGGTGATTGTGGAGGCCTGCTGAGTATAGTGAACTCATTGTGATGTTCAATAAACCAGTTTGAGATGATTTGAGCATTGTGACATTGTGGCACGTTATCCTGCTGAAAGTAGCCATCAGAAGATGGGTACACTGTGGTCATAAAGGGATGGACATGGTCAGCAACAATACTCAGGTAGGCTGTGGCGTTTAAACGATGCTCAATTGGTACTAAGGGGCCCAAAGTGTGCCAAGAAAATATCCCCCACACCATTACACCACCACCATCAGCCTGAACCGTTGATACAAGGCAGGATGGATCCATGCTTTCATGTTGTTTACGCCAAATTCTGACCCTACCATCTGCATGTCGCAGCAGAAATCAGGACTCATCAGACCAGGCAACGTTTTTCCAATCTTCTATTGTCTAATTTTGGTTAGCCCGTGCGAATTGTAGCCTCAGTTTCCTGTTCTTAGCTGACAGGAGTGGCACCCGGTGTGGTCTTCTGCTGCTATAGCCCATCTGCTTCAGGGTTCGACGTGTTGTGTGTTCAGAAATGCTCTTCTGCATACCTCGGTTGTAACGGCTATTTGAGTTACTGTTGCCTTTCTATCAGCTCCAACCAGTCTGGCCATTCTCCTCTGACCTCTGGCATCAACAAGGCATTTTCGCCCAGAGAACTGCCGCTCACTGGATATTTTCTCTTTTTAGGACCATTCTCTGTAAACCCTAGAGATGGTTGTGTGTGAAAATCCCAGTAGATCAGCAGTTGCTGAAATACTCAGCCCGTCTGGCACCAACAACCATGCCACGTTCAAAGTCACTTAAATCAACTTTCGTCCCCATTCTGATGCTCGGTTTGAACCTCAGCAGATCGTCTTGACCATGTCTACATGCCTAAATGCATTGAGTTGCTGCCATGTGATTGGCTGATTAGATATTTGCGTTAATGAGCAGTTGAACAGGTGTACCTAATAAAGTGGCCGGTGACTATATATATATATATATATATATATATATATATATAAACATTTATCTTCTTGCTATTTAATATTTTTTTGCCTACAATTTTGTTTACTGTCGCCTGCCATGTCACGAGAATGGGCCTGTGTTATGAAGAACATGTAACACTTTGACTTTGATGGGTTCTAGAAAGATTGAAAAGCAAACACTCAGAACTGATCGGCCTTGTGAGGGATTAGCAGTTCTTGCTCAAGTGTCTCTTCTCTGGTGAATTTCTAATGAAGTGCTAAGTAGTTAAAGGGTCCACCAGTACATACAGTGAGATGAACGCTTGGATGACTTTGTATTCACGTTATGATTCACATCTAAAACTATAAGCCACACTTAACCTTCAAGTGCACCCTTAAAGAGGGAGTTCTGGTGTCAAAGTGTCAATGTAGCTGACTTTGTTTTTAATCTAAAGGCATTTTCAGTTAATTCAGATACATGTTACATGTCACATATCTCGCAGATACAATACAATGAGAAACATCTTATTAAAACCTGATTAACTGTCAAGTTTGTTCAATGCTTTAAATATGCAGTACCGTGTATGGGCCAATGGAGGGCAGCATTCACTACACCGTAATGAGACGACCAGAAGGCAGCAGTAATATCGCCAGTCTGCACCAACGACTAGGCCTAGTAGATGATCATTCTTGCTTTCCAGAGCTTTTCAGTAAATTAGCAAATTCATGCACAATTACAAAATACACATGTACATTCCAAAAATATGTCAATCAGTAGGCTTACCGATTTATATTTCCATGATGAATTCCCCTTACGTTTGATTTGACGCCATCAACATTAGTCATCAGAAGTAAGATATCAAAGTATGTGGTAAATTAGCTTGATAATATCAAACCCAACTACAGAGACTCTGCTAAATGAATACATGTAAATGTATTAGTTTTTTATTAAAGCTGTCAGAAAATGGCATGCTACTGCGTGAGGGACTTCAAAAGACACATTTTAATGCATTGATTGTGTGGTGTCCTTCCAGAGGATTCTAGACAAGTCTGTACAGACAGTGACTGGCATACATGAGAAAGCCACAGAGATACTGTATACTGTGTACGCATTTCCAATTCAGCAAATTGTGGGTGTGGGTGTTTGACTCCCAGCTGAAAGGTACAGGGTTTGATCACAGCCTACCAGATCATGCATCTGATATTCCATCACTTGGGATGGAATCGTCTGTTAAATGACCGGCGACTTGCAGACAATTTTTCTGTAAATGTTATTTAGGAGCAGGGATTGGCATCTTGCTGAAGAATGCCTACTGGTAGACTTTGGAACCTCCAACCTTTTCAGCTGAACATTTGGGTGAGAAAAGCTTCATGGCTTGTGTACCTGACTGGAACATACAAAAAGCATCATTCATGTGAATGGACACCACCTCCTTCCCCAGCGTTTATGGGTCTTGTAGGAACACGTTCATCTAATTAACACTCTCTAAAGAACAAGCCCTGGGCTTGGCCTGTGCACTCCTAATAACGCTCTTACATCTGGAAGCCAAAGGGGCCAGCCAGATCCACAAATGGACAATCTGAGGAGACAAATGCCATGTTGACACCTTTTACTGATATATATTCAGCAGATAATGTCTGCTATCATTATTATGAATCATTATTAACAATGTCTGACAGCAAGAGGTCTCCAACACAACGCATAAACTCACACGCTAAATGTTTTACGATATATTCTGATATTTTTTAATAAGAAAATATGCTACTAAATGCCATCTGCTTCGGAATAATCTAGTAACGTGTGTTTGGATGGCCCATAATCACAGTTACAGTTTCAAAGAGCTTCACGGCCACATTATACCAACAGCCCCTAACCCTACAAGCGCTCTGGAGGACAAGGAGAAACTCCCCAAAACCCAAAGGGAAGAAACCTGGACTAGGAAGTTGGTGGCTGGTGAATGCCAGGACATCCAGTCATGTTGTGAGCACATGAACACAACGACAGATGACTTTTGGTAAGAATAATGACTCACAATATATATATATATATATATATATATATATTTCCTGATATCTAAAGGATGAAATCCATCAACCACAGTCGATGAAATGGCAGCGTTGCTCACCAATAGTTGGGATTTCATTCATTTCATTCAAATGAACTGGTTTGTTTGTTTTTATATTGTGGAGTGTGGGTGGTTGGTGGCTGGTTTAAGCAGCCTCACCAAGATAGACGGAGTCAGTCAAGTGTGTTCATTCATTTAAATAATTTCTATGATCTAAATGCCCTGTACAGAAACACACACACATACCAAGTGTCCCCAAAGGGTTTCTGTGTACTTGAAATTGATCGTTTATTGGCATTTCTTGGAACTTGGATTTCACTACAGATTCCAGATTTATTTGGAACATCAACATCGCCAACGAGGCGATGTTGACTCAAACAAAATATCACTGTGGTCTTAGGAGCGCAGCTGTGTGACGATGACATCATCCTTTCCCCCAGCTGGGTAGGCATGGCAACTGGACCAGCTGTTAGCTGTCCGAAATTGGCCTTCGCAAAGTTTGGCTGGTCACATATTTTGGGTGCGAAAGAGCACAGAACCTTCCAGACACCTGTCCCTTTTTTTTTTTTCAGAAAAAAGTCACGAAAATACATTGTTGAAGGACATTTTTTACAACATTCCCCTGAAACTTAGGTGAAGCTTTGGTTTAAAATAGGTTAGAGTTAAAGGTAAGCTAGTTTAGGATGGACAGAACTAATGCGATGCATTTAATTATGCAATTATGCGTGTGTTTAAACGTATTAGTATGTATTCTATGATCTTGTACGTAGTAGTCAATGCAATTGTGTCACTGGTACTAAAATGATTCTGTAATTAAATAAAAAGGAGTAAAATCCTCTGTTTTTGTCTCGGACAAGCAGTTTGTGAACGTTCCACTCCACTCTGAACTCAGGTTCCGTTGTTTTTGTGACGTCAAAGTGCCTTTTTGGAGGCTCTTCTGTGTCATGCCATGGTTGGCGGGGGAATTGGTTTGTTGTTGGCTGCATCCGAGAGAAGGTTAAGCTTCTCGGACACTTATAGTTGTCACGGCCTCCACTTCTACCTCCTCGTCATCTCTCTACCTGTCTGTGTATGTGTTTGTGTTTGTGTTTGTGTGTGTGTGTGTGTGTGTGTGTGTGTGTGTGTGTGTGTGTGTGCGTGTGTGTGTGTGTGTGTGTGTTGGGGGCATGGCTTCTCCCTGGCTCATCATCCACCGCACTCACCTGCTCTGCCTCTCACACCTGAGGCCCAGCAACTAATCAACCACCCAGTATAAGAACCCCGGCAGGGTTATCATCGTTGTTTGTACTTCCACATTACTATCACTTCTTGGCTCCTTTGTTGTTTTCATGACACAAAGTATTTTGGTCCTTTCCTGGAACTAACCTCGCTCTACCTTATCAGACCCCGCCTATCCTGGAATTCCCTCATGCATGTCGACCTGCTTCTTCCTGTCTACCTGCCTGCCTGCCTGCCTGCCTGCCTGTCTGTCCTTCCCGGTTCCCTACCTGTCGCCCAGTCATCTGATCGTCTGCCTCTGTACCTGTCTCCCTATCTTTTGTGTTATTCTGTCTGGAGTATTATTTTTGTAAAGACATTAAGTAAAACCTTTTTTGTGTCATCTGTGCTTCCCGACTCCCTGTGTCTGTACCTGGGTCCTATATACACAACCGTAGCAATGGTATAAGGCCATGTTTGTGACACCTTTCATATACAACATCGATACCGATAGAAACTAAGCTGCCATGAGTCGTAACCATGGGGACATGTCCCGCCCTTCTTCCAAGAATTCTCAACCCAACATGCATTTAAGAACATCTCATAGTGTTTCAAATTCAAGCCAAAACTGGGTGTTCACATACACTTTAAAGATCCCATCTTCTGATCAGTCCAAACGTTCCAAATGGTTCTGTAATGTAACAGAAACAGTAATATCATGTTACATGACAACATGTAAAGACAATGTGGACAGGGCGTTTTGAATACACAACAAGCATAGAAAATTTGTAGAAAAGTTCAGTAAGATAATCCTTTCCACTTCCGCTATCTATTGTGATGGCTGCAGACACAGCCTTGTGTCTGCTGCTGGATTTATGGACACCTTTGATGCTCTCTTTACACTTAGATAACAAAGGTTACAATGGACCCAGAGTGCTCTCTCCTCTCAGCTCAGGGGAACTCTGTACAGGTGAGGCTTGATTGGCAGGTCTTTAGGGAGAAAGATTGAGAGGCCTGTGCCCTCACATCATATTTGGAGTGCATGAGTGTTCGACATTACGTTGAATGGAGCACCTACTCAGTGTTCCTATTCATTCAGGGTTTGGTGATAGCTTGATAGACAGGTGAGAAAAGAAAGAGTGAAAAAGTGAAAGACGAAGAAGAAAGAAAACGCCTACAGCGATACAGAGAGAGAGAGAGAGAGAGAGATCAGAGATTATATTATTGCCCTTACATGGAGACATGCAGAATTTGACTTCGGTTAAGGTGAGACATTGACTATCTATCGGACAGGAACAATTTACATGACACCTTAAACAAACTCACTATGCACTGCAGACAATGAAACAACAAGTAAACAATTCGCTGGAGCAAGGAAAGAGTTGTAGCTGTAACAACAGACAGTGTGGGTGTGGGTGTGTATGAGAGAGAGAGAGAGAGAGAGAGAGAGTGAAAGAGAGAGAGGGCAGCTTGGACAGACCAACACGCCCCCTGTTTTCCTTTCTCATTACACAACTTGTCTGGTTCTGGCACCACATCAATAGCTGGCTCTCCATCCGGGACCCCCCCCCCCCACCCACCCACCACCTCAACACACACACACACACACACACACACACACACACACACACACTCACGCACACGCACACACACACACACACACACACACACACACACACACACACACACACACACACGCACACGCACACGCACACACACACACTTTCTCACAGATACATGCTCTCTCCCACGCACACGCATCTGTCTAGGAGCAGTGAGATATCAGGGTGCGACAGGACAGGGAAAGCGGGGTGTGAGGTGGTGGGCGGAGGGCGCGGGGGGAGGGGGGTGGTTGGGGGGGGTGCAGTGCGGTTGGGGTTGGAGTTTGTGTTTGGGGGTTTGGAGGAGCAGGGTGGGGGAGGTACAGCAGGAATCTCAGCTGTTCTGCCCGTCAAGACCCTGGGAAAGTACCCCCACACCCCCACCTCGACCCTCAACCCCAACTAACATGTCTCCCCCCTCAACCCCCCCACCCCCATTCCTTGGCCTGCGTACCTCCAGTGTACGGGGGCCTCTCCCCCTCTCTCCGCTCTCCAACCGGACCAGATCCATGTCTGGACTTTCTGGGACATTCTCTGCATTCCCTAGTGGTGGTGGTGGTGGTGGTGGTGGTGGTCGGGGTCGGGGTGGAGGCGGGGGTGACTGTGTTGGGTTATCTGGGACAGAAAAACATGACCAGGATGGGGGGTGGGAGCAGTCGGCGATTGGTGGCCACGCTGGGAACTTAAAGAGACTTAAAGTGGTGTTTGGAAGCAGTGTGCGCTTTTGGGGGACGCCAGGGATTCAGTGGTGAGCCAGGTTTCCTTTTTAAAAGTCCCACTGACAGACCGGTATGGTGATGATGTCACGTTTTATTGGAGCCACGCTCATCTGCCCGCTCCCTCACAGCCCAAACATCCCCTGATTCACCAGGTCGCTGGAGCCTGCCTACTGGCTCGGTGGTTTACCGCGATGATGCTCCCTTATGGGAAAGATCGGAATTCAACGATGACACTTTCCGTTTATTCACAAAGATCTGGCAAACCATCCACAATCATTGGGAGACAAACAAAGACAAACTAGAAATAAAGAAATTATAAAGACAGAGAAGAAAGAAAGAAAAAACAAATAAACGGAAACAAATGGAGAGAGAACAACAGAACAAATGAAAAAACTATTCCATTGTGACTTGGGGACAACATCTTATTGATGTCTCTTATTGAGACCCTGGATATGCTGTATAGAGATGTGTAGCACGGTCGATTGGTCAAGGTTAGCTCCTCCACACAGAAACAGCTATTAGCATCACGGCATCCCCTCTCCTCCTCTACTTTGTCTTCTACTTGCTCTGTCTTTGTATGTAGCACAGCCCCCTCGTGTCAATCCATCCCCGTGTTTTGAAATGGAGTCGCCAAACCCTGGTAATCCTGCCGCCGCCGTCTCCACCGGCTCCCGGCGCGCCCATCGAACGTGAGTCATTATACCGACGCGTTCTGATCCTTCAAATTAAATCTACCTCCCGGGTCTGGAGGGTTCCTCGGCCCAGCTGGAGACACGGCGGGCTGGGATGGGACCGTGGAGCAAAGGTGGGGTCGTCCGCCACTGATAGAAAGGCTTTTGTAATCCTGAGCTCCGCCGCACGCGGAAATCCCGCTGTAATTGCCTCCTCGTCCCAAAAGCGGGACGGTTAGAGCTGAGATATTATTCGTGGCGCACGCGGGAGCTCACCAGGACAATACAAAAGGCGGGCGAGAGGGGGCTCAGTGTTACTATGCAGATCTGCACAGAGCTGAATAGGATTTTTTGGGTTAATTTTTTGAGTACAGGTGCTTTTGGAAATCCGTCGGAGCAAAGCTACAGTGATGCTAATGCTAATGGTGCCGGAGGTGCTGCGGCTGAGTGAACTGCTGATGCTAATACACTCACATAGTAATGACATGTTGAGGGCTAGGAGGGGCTAGGAGGGACCCCGTAACCCTCCAGCTTCCAGAGGAAATGGACAGAGGGAAGGATGGACTTATGACATGTGGGACACATTGATGATGGATGGAGCGATGCTGGATGGATTTTGGTGAGAGCATGTGTGAGACATTTATGCAATGTTACACAATTTTGCTACCAGTGTCGTTTGAATCACCATTTGATTCCCACCAAATATATTATTAATATAGAATGACTTTAGCTTGGTGTTATCGATAACACTATACAATCTATACAACTGATCGCAAGAAGAAACAACACTATATGTGGGTAATTACAATAGTAAAGGAAATATACTGCGTATCTTCTAATACAAAGAAACATAATACACTACAGGTGTTAATCTGAAGCTGACTGCCTGCGGCTCCTTTACTACAGGCCCTTACTCCAAGGCACACTAGCAGAGTGAATAAATAAACCAACAGAAGGGTACCTGGGAGGCGTCCGTTGTAGCGTTGTCTAATCCCAGACAGCCACAGCCCTAATGGCTCTGGGCTGAACACCCACTCTGTCCAGCCACGCTTGTTGTTCTCTGCTGGTGTCTCAAAGCCACAAGGTGTGAAACAGCAAGTCAAAACCAGTTTAATAGCCCTTCATCACAATTATACAGTCTCAAAGGGCTCCTCAACCTTAAACGCTAGAGGACAAAGAAATACCCAGAGGAATGCTCTGGGTTGGCAGTTGGCACCAGGCGGGCCAACATGAAGTAACATAAAGAAACAACAACAATGACTCGAGCATAAGAAAGGAAAGCAGAGCACCGTGTGCACTGGAGCGCTGGCCTCTCGTATGGATTCTGTTTCTCAACAGAACCCATGAGGGGAAACTAGCAAGCGTCAGACTGGAGGCCAAGGACGTGGAAATCCTCCATCAAAAGGGAAGCAGTGGCAGCAACAACACAGCAACACACACAGCAGCAACAACACAATGTCCCCCAGAAGAACCGTCCACATGTCCAGCGTCCCCCTCACCCCCCCCCCCCCCCCTCCCACCGCCCGCCCCTCAGACTAAGGACGTGGAAGAAAAAGAGAACAACAATCAAAAGATGTTCAACTGAGCCACAGTCAGGAGAGAGAGAGAGAAGAACAGAAGAACCGTCCACATGTCCAGCGTCCCCCTCCCCCCCACCCCTCCCACCGCCCGCCCCTCAGACTAAGGACGTGGAATCAAAAGATGTTCAACTGAGCCATAGTCGGGCAAGAGAGAGAGAGGTGTGTGTGGTGTGTTGGGGGGTGGGGGGGGGGGGGGGCAGGCAGATATAATGAAGGAGCTTGTTGAAATTGAATTAGAAGATAGAGGCTTACAAAACACAGGGGGGGAATTTGGGAGATGTAGTCTGACTTGATTCCTTAGATCCCAAACAAAAGAGCTTCTTAGAACTGATTTTTCCAGAAGGGATTTCATCATGAGCATTTAATAACAGACTAATAAATGAAGAATGAAAAGAATAAGGGAAGAATAAATGTTCATGTTTGGGGTATTTTTTGTCTAAGGAAGCCGATTGAGACAATGAACATCTTACAGAACAATTATACACAATTCTGCAAGTACCAATGGAGAGGGGCTATAGAAATGTTTTCTTAGGTTCAATACAAGTTGTTTGTGCTATGAGATTGATCTATAGAAAACACATTCATTTTCAACAAATTTGTTGTCATTCATGATTATGTATTGTTGCTTATATTATCGATCCATCCATTTTCGACCGCTTATCCGGGGCCGGGTCGCGGTGGCAGCCGGCTAAGCAGGGCCCCCCAGGCTTCCTTCTCCCCAGCCACACTCTCTAGTTCCTCCTAGGGGGTCCCGAGGCGTTCCCAGGCCAGACGAGATATATAATCCCTCTGGGTCTGCCCCGGGGTCTCCTCCCAGTTGGACATGCCCGGAAAACCTCCAAAGGGAGGCGCCCGAACCACCTCAGCTGACTCCTTTCAATGCGGAGGAGCAGCGGCTCTACTCCGAGCCACCCTGCGGAGGAAACTCATTTCGGCCGCTTGTATCCGCGATCTCATTCTTTCGGTCACTACCCAAAGCTCGTGACCATAGGTGAGGGTTGGAACGTAGATGGACCTGTAAATCGAGAGCTTCGCCTTCCGGCTCAGCTCCCTCTTCACCACAACGGACCAGTACAGCGCCCGCATTATTGCAGATGCTGCACCAATCCGTCTGTCCATCTCCCGCTCCATTTTGCCCTCACTCGTGAACAAGACCCCGAGATACTTGAACTCCTTCGCTTGACGCATTAACTCATTCCCAACCCGGAGGGAACACTCTACCGTTTTCCGGCAGAGAACCATGGCCTCAGACTTGCAGGTGCTGACTCTCATCCCGACCGCTTCACACTCAGCTGCAAACCGCCCCAGTGCATGCTGGAGGTCACGGTCTGATGTAGCCAACAGAACCACATCATCTGCAAAGAGCAGAGATGCAATTCTGAGGTCCCCAAACTGGACACTCACCTCGGCTGTGCCTTGAGATTCTGTCCATGAAGATCACGAACAGAATCGGTGACAAGGGATAACCTTGGCGGAGTCCAACACCCACTGAGAACGTGCTTGACTTTGTGCCGAGAATACGGACGCAACTCGCACTTTGTTCGTACAAGGACCGAATGGCACGTACCAACGGCCCCGGTACCCCATACTCCCGTAGTACCCCCCACAGGATTCCCCAGGGGACATGGTCATAAGCCTTCTCCAAGTCCACAAAGCACATGTAGACTGGATGGGAAAACTCCCATGCCCCCCCCAACAACCCTGCGAGGGTAAAGAGCTGGTCCACTGTTCCACGGCCAGGACGGAATCCGCATTGTTCCTCCTGAAGCTGAGGTTCGACAATTGGCCGGAGCCTCCTTTCCAGTACCCTGGAATAAACTTTCCCGGGGAGGCTGAGCAGTGTGATACAGTGATACAGCAGTGAGCTCCCCTCCCAGGTCTGGCTCCAGAAGGGTGCCCCGGTTTCCCTTGTCCGGGCGAGGTGACTGATCTTTCCGGGAGTCTCTTCATGGGGTCTTTGAATCGCTCTTAGTCTGGCCCCTCCCCTGGGACCACTTTGCCTTGGGAGACCCTACCAGGGGCTACTGCCCTGGACAACACAGCTCCCAGGGTCACGGGGGCACCCAAACCCCCCCACCACAATAAGGTGGCGATTCTTTGGGGGGGGTGCTTATATTAATTACTAAGTATAAATTATTAATTATTAAATATGAATTATTAGTTGTTAATTGTGAATTATTAGTTATTAATTATTAGTTACTAATTATTAATTATTAATTATTAATTATTAATTATTAATTATTAATTATTAATTATTAATTATTATTAATAATTATTAATTGTTAATTGTTACTTGTTAATTGTTAATTATTAATTATTAATTATTATTAATAATTATTAATTGTTAATTATTACTTATTAATTATAAGGAACAGGGTTTAATATAATGTAACTAAATGAAAATGACACCTTAGTTATCAATCTATTGGTAATCATAATATTTTTTAAAAACCAAAAAAAGCAACACACAAATGATTAAACACATAACCAAACCAATTCCACAATGAAAACAAAGCTGCTAGTAGCAATCTAAAAAAGAAAACACATTTGTATATTTAAGCCTGTTTTCCCCGAGATACGGTGCCTCTCCCTCACATTAAGCACTCAGACAAGCGACCCTTGACCCCTCCCTGAGTGAAATTAGTCTATGATATCAGGGTCGCGACACAGGGAGCAAAGGCCTTTGTAGGACACTCCCAAACAACACCGCTGTCAATATTGGTTATAGGATGGGACTTATATGAGGGTGGGGGGGGGGGATTCACAAATGAAAAGCTGGGGGGACTATGTGTGTGGTGTGTGGTGTGTGTGTGTGTGTGTGTGTGTGTGTGTGTGTGTGTGTGTGTGTGTGTGTGTGTGTGTGTGTGTGTGTGTGTGTGTGTGTGTGTGTGTGTGTGTGTGTGTGTGTGTGTGTGTGTGCGCGATGAGGAGGGTGGCGGTGTTGGGGGGCACATAGAATAGATTTTCCATTTGAGTATGCCAGATCAGATTTCCAGGGAGTTGCCATGGCGGCAGGTATACGTGTCGTTAGTAACACTTTAGCGATGTAATGAAGCTTTTTATTTAGCCGCGGAGGCGCTAGCCTCATGAATACAAACAGCCTGCCTCTCCAGCTGTGCCCGCTCACCCCACCGAGGGGGGGGGAGGGAAATGGCAGCATCCAAAAATTATTCTGGCTTCTCACTAGAAAGCATGTTACAATATGTTGTTTCACGGTTATTAACACCTAAGAAGGCAGCTTCCCTTTAAAAAATAATACTATATGTATTATATATATAGACTATATGCAATAGAGTATAAGAGTATTGCAGTCCATTATGAAACAGTGTTGTGGAAAAAGGTTTTAAGCCCCTTTAAACAGCGTTACACACACTCAATTTACACCTCACGTATGAGTGCTTTAGCATGTGGCAAGTTCACGACACGTGTCTTCAGAGAGCCAGCTTTACATGTGTTTAACATGCTGTAAACATCCTGAACATTAACATCCAGCCCATAATACACGCAGGTAGTTAACACGATCACACTAAAGCTCACAACCTGGTTACCACGGATACTACTGTCTTTAGCTAAAATTAACTGACTAACTGTATGTAACTGATGGGCTTGAAAAAGTAAAATGTAACAAAAAAATTTATGAACTAAATAAAAAATAACAATTCCTAAGCTAAAATCAAACTGATATCGGAATTGAAACTAGAATATAGATCAAATAAAGAAAGAGAAAAAGCATGTACATTTAACTATATAAAGAAGTCTTGCATAAAATACAATTAACCTTCAACAGTTGAATAATTGTTGAGCTTTGAAGAAAATACACCTACGACCATCGGCCAATGCAGTCCTTAAACCCTAGCTCCTCCATGGACCTCCTGACCAGATGTTTTCTGTAGAGCTGCTGGTTGGGGGTTCGAGACCTTCACAGTAAATCACTGCTATGGAATCCCGACGCGGCCTCCCTGCTCCCCACACAGCTCTGCTGAGGCCGCTGTGCTCCTCCACCTCCACCCTATCTCAGTGTGGAATGACCACAAGTGGAGCGGTGAACCCACTGAGGCTGGTGGATGAGGGCAATACAAGGTGTAGGTTACAGTCGTTGTTCAGGTGTTTGAAAAGTACTGGGTCCGATTCCCAATCCCCCCCCCCCCGAGCCCCAGAACCTGTTCATTAATTATTGTTTTTTATTATTCGGCTCCATTTTGAAATCTCTGCGGCCCGGTGGCCAGTGGTCCACAGCCGGTAGCGGTCCACAGCCCAGTGGTTGGATACCAGTATTTAGACAGTGGTCCATACAGTTAAACCTGCATTCTTTATGTTTTACCATTTATTTCTACATGAACAAATTACACACAATGTGACATCCTCTGCTATCCTCTGATTTCTGTTTAAACATATTTACATATTTATAAGCAAAAATTGAAATTGAAATTGCAATTGTTATTGAATATGAATAAATAAGTTGGGTTAATGGAAACCTACCAATTTTGTACACTGTACAGATATTCTATATTTTTCACCTAAATGAAACAAATGATTAAAGCAAAAATTTGAATAAATAATGAGGATAGGATACATATCCAGAGAAATAATAATATAATAGATATAATAAACATTACATATTAATAAATAAGTACAGGTGCATTTTTTTTTTTTTAACAAGATTTGATCCTAACTTGTTCCGCCGCTGAAACAGCATTTTTTTCCTTCCTTGGATCCAACGTCAGGATCCCAACGTGCCAACTCTGCTGGTTGTGTGTGTGTGTGTGTGTGTGTGTGTGTGTGTGTGTGTGTGTGGTGTGTGTGTGTGTGTGTGTGTGTGTGTGTGTGTGTGTGTGTGTGTGTGTGTGTGTGTGTGTGTGTGTGTGTGTGTGTGTGTGTGTGTGTGTGTGTGTGTGTGTGTGTGTGTGTGTGTCAAACCTCAGCGCTGACGGAGGGTCTGGGTGTCAGATCGTGGAGTTAGTGAGACCCCGTGTCTCCCGCGTCTCCCTCCCTCCCGGCTTAACGCTCGCAGCGATACTGGAGAGGGGAGATTAGAATGAGTGTGTGTGTGTGTGTATATGTGTGTGTGTGTGTGTGTGTGATGGGGGGCATAACACCCAGAGGTTTGTACAGTAGCATGTTAATCGTACATTTGGTGGTGGGTTGGTGGAGTTCAGGTGGCGATAAGACGCGATGAAAGCCGTCAGGATTTAAGTGAGAAAGGAAAAAAGTGATTCAAAAAGAGGAAGAGGGGGATGACGAGGAAGGTGATATTATGATGGCACACGGGGGGAGAAGGGAGGGGTGGGGGGCGGGGGTTATATTGTGGTGATGTTGGGGGATAGGATGAGTGGCAGTGCTGTCTCTTCAATAGTTCCTCTCAAATATATCTGTAGCTCTTTTACATCACGCGGTAAAAGACAACAAACAAGACAAGACACACAACCACAAGACAACACAACACAAGACAGACAAGACAAGACCAAGACAAGACAAGACAAGACAAACACAAGGACAAGACAAGACAACACAGACAAGAACAACACAACACAAGACAACACAACACAAGACAAGACAAGACAAGACAAACAACAAAAGACAAGACAAGACACAAGACAACAACACACAAGACAAGACAACACAACACAACACAACACAACACAAGACAAAACACAAGACAACATGTATACTTAAATATATATGTATAATTAAATATATATGTGTACTTATATATGTATACTTAAATATGTATACTTAAATATATATGTATAATTAAATATATATGTGTACTTATATATGTATACTTAAATATGTATACTTAAATATGTCAAGACAACACAAGACAAGACAACACAACACAACACAAGACAACACAAGACAACAACACACAAGACAAGACAACACAAGACAACACAACACAACACAACACAAGACAACACAAGACAACAACACACAAGACAACACAACACAAGACAACACAACACAAGACAAGACAAGACAACACAAGACAAGACAACACAACACAACACAAGACAACACAACACAAGACAACACAACACAAGACAACACAACACAAGACAAGACAACACAAGACAAGACAACACAACACAACACAAGACAACACAAGACAACAACACACAAGACAAGACAACACAAGACAAGACAACACAACACAACACAACACAAGACAACACAAGACAACAACACACAAGACAACACAACACAAGACAACACAACACAAGACAAGACAAGACAACACAAGACAAGACAACACAACACAAGACAACACAACAAGACAAGACAAGACAAGACAAGACAAGACAAGACAACACAAGACAAGACAAGACAACACAAGACAAGACAACACAACACAAGACAACACAACACAAGACAACACAACACAAGACAACACAACACAAGACAAGACAACACAACACAAGACAACACAACACAACACAAGACAACACAAGACAAGACAACACAACACAAGACAACACAACACAAGACAACACAACACAACACAACACAAGACAACACAAGACAACACAAGACAAGACAAGACAACACAAGACAAGACAACACAACACAAGACAACACAAGACAAGACAAGACAAGACAAGACAAGACAAGACAAGACAAGACAACACAAGACAACACAACACAAGACAAGACAAGACAACACAACACAAGACAAGACAAGACAACACAAGACAAGACAACACAACACAAGACAACACAAGACAACAACACACAAGACAAGACAACACAACACAAGACAACACAACACAAGACAACACAACACAAGACAACACAAGACAACAACACACAAGACAAGACAACACAACACAAGACAAGACAACACAACACAAGACAACACAACACAAGACAACACAACACAAGACAACACAAGACAACAACACACAAGACAAGACAACACAACACAAGACAACACAACACAACACAACACAAGACAACATGTATACTTAAATATCAAATCAAATCAAATCAAGTTTATTTATATAGCACATTTAAAACAACCACAGGATGACCAAAGTGCTGTACAGTGAAACATAAAAGCAGTCAACAATAAGAACAAAGGCAATAAGATCATATACGTTAAAACAAATAGATAAAATAGTCAGGAAAACTTCACAGACATTCAAATGCCAGGCTGAACATATGTGTCTTAAGATTGTTTTTGAAGAGTTCAATGGACGGGGAACATTTGATTGAGTATGGTATGGGGTTCCAGAGCTTTGGGGCAGCAACTGAGAAAGCGCGGTCGCCCAGAGCCCTTAACCTCGACCGCGGCACTGACAGGAGGAGCAGGTCGGAGGATCTGAGTGTCCTGGGATTGGAGAGTGGGTGAATGAGTTCTGAGATGTACTGGGGTGCCAGGCCATGTAGAGCTTTAAAAACAAATAGTAGAACTTTAAAATCAATCCTGTACTTGATGGGTAGCCAGTGCAGGGATGCCAGTACAGGTGTGATGCTATCTCGTTTTCTAGTCCCAGTTATAAGACGGGCAGCTGCATTTTGCACCAGTTGTAAACGGGATATATGTGATTGGTTGATACCTAGGTATAGTGAATTACAGTAATCTAATCGTGAAGTGATAAGTGAGTTGGTAACGATTTTTAGATCGTTTCGTGTGAGGAATGATTTTACTTTGGCGATGTTACGTAGTTGAAAATAGCCCCCCCAACCTCGCCCCCCTCACCTACCCCACCCCCACACTCTCACAGCCCCCGTGCATTATGGGATGGCTGGGGTAAGGGGGGGGGTGTTAAACTTCCAGCCTCTCAGAGTTGTCTTTAATCTCTCCCGTGTCGGCTCTGAGCTCCCAGATGATGGCGATAAAGTTCGGCTTGACCCAAAAGAACCGTCGGAAAATGTGGCAAGCTTTTCCGTGATCTGGTCGTCCAAACCTGATGTTTCATTTTTCCTTTGATGAATGAGACCAGCAATGCCTGCGTTCCAGGTGTGTTATCGCTGGTCTTAAAGCAGGTTAAAGCGGGGATGTTCTCACTTGTTTATTATGGGTAGACGTAAGCAGCTGTCAGGTGCTGATGGGTCTGTGGAAGTGAGGTGCTGGGGCATATAGGATCTCCTACAGCCCGGAGAGTTAGTCTGAGCTGAAACCAAGACTGGAGAATGGGTTCCCTATTGGGGGGCCTCACCCAAGCTCATTTCATACACAAACCGAGCAAAATATTATGGAGGGAAATTAACATTTACGATCAGCGTTCCTATAAAAAGTGTTTCCTTTTTTAAATATCATTCTTTGGTGTATTTGGTATAGAAATAATTTCCTTTGTTTGATTGCATCTTTTTCTTTCTTTCTTCTCATGGCCTATTGTGCCTTTACAGACAGGACCGTGAAGACAAACATGAGCGTGGGTTGAGAGATGGAACGGAGAGACGGAACGCAGACGTAGCGTTGGACTGCAGGCTAGCATGGCCTGGGTCACGACAACGCGCAACGCCTACGCGGTTAGCGCATTATCGGGCCGCCTCAATGAAACCTTCTCATAAGCTCTGCTTCACATCCCCACCAAGCAACTCATCTCTTGAAGCTGCTAACACAGACGGCCCGACCTCGTGGAGGTCTCCACCGTAATGATAAGTCTGTCCCTGAAACAGACGCTGTCGGTCAGGTCTGGGGCCAGGCCCCCAGGGGCCAGCAGCAGCAGGGGGTCTCTCTATACTGGTCCCCAACTAACTAGATGAGGTAGATCATAAGACAGTGGGGCAACATCGGTTTAGGCATCAAACACCAAGCGTTTAGTCGCGAGAGGCATGGATGTCCAAACTGCACTTATCTCGCGCTCAAACGCATTTTGCAGCCACGCACACAATAACCTCATAAGACGCTATTGCCCAATGATCCCTCTGTATGATATATTTATACTAATAATGTTGTAATGTACCTATATTATCTTTACGGTACTCTAGACAGCAACAAACAGATGCTGCTATAACAGATATAGCAGCTATTATGCAATGGTCTAAATTGAGAATAATGACATTGAGAAACAGTTTAGTTGGTCTCCACTTCCTTCGCACGCCTCCACTTCCTTCGCCGGATGAGGAGAGCTGACCTCCCCCCTTCTGCCCTCACCACCTTTTACAGGGGTGCTATTGAGAGCATCCTCACCAGCAGCCTCTCGGTCTGGTATGGCAGCTGCCCTGCTGCTGACCAGAAAGCCCTACAAAGGGTGGTGAGGATGGCAGAGAAGATCACAAGAACAGCCCAACCATCCATCCAGGACCTGTACCCGTCCCGCTGCCGCAAGAGAGCCACCAATATCACCAAAGACCCCACCCACCCAGCACACACACTGTTCACCCTCCTACCATCTGGCAAGCGCTACCGCAGCATGCGGTGCAAGACTACCAGACTCAGCAACAGCTTTTTCCCACAGGCCATCAGACTACTCAACTCACTCAAGGAAATCCCATGAACATGACAACCCCTGCACTCACTAAGACCAATTGACTATTATATGCACAATGTCAACATGTTTACAATACATATGTATCCCCATGCCCTATACATATGTATCCCCATGCCCTATACTGCACTTGCTGTATTGCACCTTCAATTGCTGCTCAATGGCATACCTCAATTGACTACACTCTGGCACACTGTGAATATATGTTGTGTTTATTGTGTTGTCTTTTGCACTATTATGTTATATGTGTGTCTATGTGTTTTTTTTTACTATTATGTCGTGTGTTAAATATTATTTGCACATTTTGGAGTATGGGGAAACGCAATTTCGATCCTCTGTGTAATTACGTGTTGCATGGTCTGATTGACAATAAAGTACACTTTGACTTTACAATATTATAGAATCATATATTGGCTTAGTGTTCATTGCATGTGAATGATCTGCTTGGTTTTTGCACTGAATAATTGAATATTTGCACTGAATATAAGGGTTGTCATTATATTCATAACATAAAAATATATTATAATTTTTGTGCTTATGTTGTGGTAGTTGATGTATTTATGATTATGATTATTATGATTATGATGATGATGATTGTTATTATTATTATTTATTATTATGGCGTAACTCCATCCATCAACTGATGCATTACAACTTTTATAAGCATGTGTATTTGTAACAGCCAGTTTATTTAAAATCTGGAAGCAACAGAGTGCGGTAACAGAAGCTGTGTAGCAAATTTAACCAAACACACCTCAAATGTGCCACGCTACTGTAATACTTCATATAGACAAGAATAAATTATGCCATGGCAAAATATACACACAAATCTGACCCAAAAAAAAGAAAGAAAAAAAAGAGAAAAAAAGAAATCAAAATAACAACAACCAATAAACAACTTGGTGATTAGCAGTAACGGCAAAATTAGAACAGACATTCTAGATCAATGTTTTTTAGCCCCTCCCCCCTCCAACGCACATACATAAGCACACCACACACACACATACAACCACATGCAACACACATGCACGCACACGCAAACAAACACACCCTTGGCTGCGTTATAAATAATAATATACACAAGGTAGTGTTATCATGGCGACTGGTGGCCTGAATGCTGCGTTCTCTGATGTCCCGGTGACAGAACAAGACGTGAGAACAGGTTTTTGCTTGTGGAGTGTGTGTGAAGTTTGGTTTGATCTGTGATCCAATCCCTGATGGCTTTCAACAGTTTGGTCACTGTCAGAGGACGCGGAAGATTCTGCTGTCACAACAGCACGCAAGTAAACATGTAAAGTAAACAGGTAAAAACTAAACAAACCCATAGAAGTACATTTGTGTAAATTATAACATCAACCCAAAAAAACTTTCATCATTCGTAATTATCATTTCATTTATATCACATTTTCATCATTATAACAACCCGCTTTCTTCATCGTCTTCGTTACAACGGACAATGTGTGTGGTTCACCACAATTTAATGTAATGAACTCGTTTGTTGTTGGTTGTCAAACAAACACATTGTTGTGTAAAAGTTAAGCTCTAGACATTATAGTCAGAGGTTGGTCCACTCTGCAGAATGTCTGAAGCATCAAAGTGCACCTGGCAATAGTTAAGCAATCGGCTGAAGGCACTGGAATGTTCCTTTAATACCTGGAAGAAATCGTGCCGCATTTGTGGATTTACTTAAGATAGTGCATACATTAGGATATTCTTCAGTCTCCAAGTACATTTGGGAAGGATACATTTGATATTTGACATTTGTTTGTAAAAAGATATTTGCCATATTTTGGCCTCTGTGTCTCATGAACATATCAATACACATTTTAATTGTTTGAAGAGTTAAAAGATATGTTTTGGAGCACGTTTAGGAAGACTAGGAATGATAGGCTGGCATTTAGCAGGAGCAGAAGATACTCTCTGTCACTCTGGCATGGCCACGCCCCGCTGGCGGGCCACGGCCTCTGTGATTCCACAACATTCTAGATGATTCTGGAAGGAGGAGACTTACTGAGTGACCACGGTAATACACTGGGAGAGAGCAAGATTATTGCAGTCGAGGTCAAATCTTGCAAATAATTAAATAAAACCTAACATTTGAAAAACCATCGGCAAAGGTTTTCATTTAACCGCAACTAAAGATGACCGTGGCCATTTTCTGTTCTTGAATGACATTTCGAAAAGAAAAAAAGTATGAAATTAAATTGAGTACCTAAGATAAACAGTGCATGGAATCATCATAAGAACAACATAGATCATAAGTAACTCTGTTACTGCAGTTCAAATTAAAAAAAAGAACAAAAATGACAAAAATGCAAATATTTGAATAAAAAAAGGAAATGTCGGCAGTCCAGACACGTGGATCAGAGGAAATATGGCGGAAGGTCTGCTGAAGTTGTGCGTGATCACACCTGGTCACCATGTCCAGAACCTTCTGGGTCCAAAACACACAGCGAGGGTGTCATGGATTGCGGGTCAGACTCACTACACACCTCAACAATATCTCCTGAGTGTTTTAGATGACAGGAGAGACAGAAACACCAGAAGGTCCCTGCAACGGTCTCTCTCTCTCTCATCCAACCATGGGGAACCCATTGTGGGCTCTTGTCTCTCCAGCAGGTGTTTAAGTGTAGAAGCGGTGGAGACGCTCAGTTGGCCTGTCCATCAGTAGGCCTGTCCCTCAGTAGGCCTGT
This sequence comes from Coryphaenoides rupestris, assembly GCA_002895965.2. Classification (NCBI taxonomy): domain Eukaryota; kingdom Metazoa; phylum Chordata; class Actinopteri; order Gadiformes; family Macrouridae; genus Coryphaenoides; species Coryphaenoides rupestris. Next base: position 207,666 of record PIJE02000001.1, read on the forward strand.
CCCTCAATAAGCCTGTCCCTCAGTAGGCCTGTCCCGTCTCCACCTGGAGGAGACCCAGCACGGCCGAGTGGTCACCTAGCTTCATCCTGCGCTGGGTGGACAGACCCACGTTCTTTGCCAGGTAGTCCACTGCAGCTGAGGAGAGAGAGAGAGAGAGAGAGAGGGGAGAGAGAGAGAGAGAGACAGAGACAGAGACATAGAGAAAGAGATTGTTAGGATCATCAGGTATTAATAAACAACCGTTCCACCATCTTGAAATGTTGTGACATCTGAGAAGGCCGCTGTTTGATAAAGCCATATTATAGTGATATTAGGGCAGTAGTTCAGGAGGTAAGATCGGTTGTCTGACAACCGGAAGGTTGCAGGTTTGATCCCGAGCTCTGCCTAGCCAAGTGTCGAGGTGTCCTTGAGCAAGACACCACCTAACCCTAACGGCTCCTGACGTGTTGGTTGTTACCTTGCATGGTTGGCACCGCTGTCGGTGTATGAATGGGTGAATGTGAGGCAATACTGTAAAGCGCATTGGATAAAAGCGCTATATAAATGCAATCCATTTACCATTTATATTAAGTGATGCATATTGTGTTACATTTCATCAAAAATGTATATGCTATAATAAAAAAGTAAGAATAAATCTCAGCTCATGATAAGAAAATATAAGCAATATATTGCAGTAGGAATAGTACAGTATAGCAATGTATTGTGGTGGAACAATACATTCACCAGAGACTGCTGTTACTTTAAGGGTTGGGAGTTCAGGGAGCCAACCAGCAGATAGGAGATAGCTGGTTGGTAGATAACCAGGATGTAGCGTGGGGGGGCGTGGCCAAGCATTCCGATGAAGAAGAAGAAGAACAACAACAAATTTATTAATCCACACTTTTATGGTCACAAACACAGCATGTTTTTGAAGCGTGGTGAGATTAGACCGAGCTGCCGCTCTACCGCTTGTTCCCTTGTTCTTGCATTGTGAGAGTAAAGAAAGACTCAACGCACTTTTGCCTCCCGTCTCATATTTTACGCACTCCCACAGTATCTTCATACATCCAACTATGACCTCTACGCTGATCCATATCACCAGATTCCTGCCAATAGACAGCCTCAAGCCACCACGCACATGCATATACATGTGAGTGTGTGTGTGTGTGTGTGGCTGTGTGTGTTCATGTGCACGACATGGATGTTATGATTTGTTGTCTCCATGACCATAGCGTGACTAACGCCGGCCAGGGCTCTGATTGGCTGGCCCTCTGAGTGACAGGAAGGGGGGGAGAGGGGGCAAGGAGAACGTTGAGAGTCTCTCTATCAGAAGCACGTGTGCTTTCATCTGGGCGGGCCCCCAGGGGCCCACAGGTTAGTGTCACTCCCCATACTATTGATTTGGCTCACACCTCACACGCTTTCAATTTCCGCTGACACACATGCATGGAACCACACACACACACACACACACACACACACACACAGTACATACACGAGTACATACACGAGTACACCGACAACAGACACCCACACCCACACACACTCCTTCTTGACGAACAGAGGCCATGACCAACAGCAGCGGAGGTGAAGAGGCTGGGAGGGGCCCTCATCAGGTTGTCCAGTCCTGTCCCAAACTGCATGAGCTGGAGGAGCATGTCAGCGTGACCCAGGCCTTCACTTCAACATCCATGATTTGAGTTTGGGGGAAAACCTTTAAAACCGGAAGCGTCTTTCATTCACTTTCAGTGCTGTACGCAAAAAAGGACACTTCACTTACTCAAAGTGACTCGGCGGGTATTTAATGAAGGGGTATAGGAGTAGCTGCTTTGCTCAAGCATGGCTTATTGGTAGGTTGGTAGGGACACTGGGACTCAAACCACAACTCAGATTTTGTATTAAATTAATTATTATTAACTGAATGATATACATAATATGTTAAATATTCTAATAAATTAAATGTATAGATGTTGATATCGAGTGTGAATGTCTGGAGGGCCGTGAGTTTCCCCAGGCTACTGCCTGAGGTGGATGCTGCAGAGGAGAGGTGTTCCCAGCTGTCCTCCATAGGCATCCTGCAGCGGGGCCCCTGAGGGCCTCCGTCTGCTAAACCACTCAGACCCCCGACCATCATGTTCAACACGCCACCCCCATGACCTTCCACAGAAAGGCGTTAAATTGACTCTCTTTGACTCCTGGAGTGGAGGAGAACCTAACTCATCTTGCTGAGTTACGGAAACCCCTCGCCGTCGTCTTGAAAATGACGGACCGTCGCGTTTTGTCCACCTACCGTTTCCCGCCTCTTCGTGGGAATTGCGCTCGCGAGGCGTTCAGGCCACACGTCAACGCTGACATGACACGTGACGCGGCCAAACACTGTAGGAATGCCGCTGCAAAGACGGGCACCGGGGAACACGAGACAAAAGGAGAAAGTCACAAAATGGTGCTCGGCTTGTGCTGGCCAGACGGCGAGCATTAAAAACTGACAATCACGCTTCTAAACGCATTTCACCTTCCTTAAAATACATGTTATTTTCTTATTTTAAAGGCTTTTAATCACTGCTGGGCTGTCAGGGCTTTGTCTGCCATGCCCCGTTCAGACGATGTTAACCTGCCTCTGTCGTCTCGTCTGGCGACGGCGGGAGGGAGGGAGGAGAAGAGAGAGCAGACAACACGACACAGGACACCGACTGTGTACCCCTTTGTGTATTTGTGTGTGTGTGTGTGTGTGTTTTGTGTATGTGCATATGCATGTGTGTATTTGGGGAGGGGGGGGAGAGAGACCATGCCAGATTTCTGTCTGAGACGGGGGGGTTTAAGTAATCGGCATGTGTTAGCATGTCAGTTAGCGTGCTAGCGTGAACCGAAGCTGTCAGTTAGCGGTGAGAAAGCGGCAGGTAGCAGCGCACCTGTGGGAGGGCACGACTGTCTGCCAAGGTGCCAGTCACCCCGCTGTGTGTGTGTGTGTGTGAGTGTGTGTGTGTGTGTGTGTGTGTGTGTGTGTGTGTGTGTGTATGCATGTGTGTGTGTGTGTATGTGTGCGACTGTGTGTGTGCGACTGTGTGTGTGCGAGTGTGTGTGTGTGTGTGTGTGCTAGTGTGTGTATGTGTGCTAGTGTGTGTGCAAGTGTGTTTGTGTGCTAGTGTGTGTGTGCTAGTGTGTGTGTGTGCGTGCGTGCGTGCGGGTTGGTGTATGTATTAAGGGTGTAACGGTACGTGTATTCGTCCCGCGACGTCACGGTACGGACGTCACGGTTCGGTACGTGCAGCCATACAAAGAATACGTCTGAGTCACACTCCAATCCAGAAGGTGGCGATAAAGCACCTCAACGCTGTTTGTCAACCGCCATTAAGGAACAAGAACAGCAGAAGAAGACCAACACAAGATGAAGCGGACGCGTTCACGTTGGCTATGAGTGCAACTGAGACACAGGAGCTAGAAGACCCGCCTGCTACTTTCAAATCAGCTGTGTGGGAAAATGTCGGCTTCTCAGTGGACTACAGCGGCGATGGAGATCTGTAAAGAGAGATGAAGCTTGAGTACCTTTAAGAGATGCATATGACCTTTCAGACTCACAAGTTAATCACAAATGTGATACATTACTCCTAAAGGCACTGATTTTATTTTATCTCATATTTTGTATTTTCACACCAGGAGATGTTATTCAGTTCTGTATTGCTTTTTATTTTGCATCAGCCCTACGCCGAAATAATTGAAACACTCCTTGTTATTATTTATTTTGTAGTATTTTCAGAACATGAGAGCTGCTTTTCAGTTTTGGAGCTTATTGAACCTTTTTGTTTGACATCATCCAACATAAAAACATGTCCTATGGGGACAGTGTATGTTTGCTGTTTACATTTAACTGTATAATACAGTATATGGAAAGGTTTGAGTTCTTTATTTTTTATAATGAAGTTACCAAAGTTGCCAGTTTGCAAATACTACCTGGCTGTACCTGGCCTGCTACCTCAGTACCTCCCTACTAGCAGGTTTTGTTTTCCTCTGTCTTTTTTGGGAGGGTTGGGCTTAAGCTTTGAATGTGGATCAAATTGAAACACTGTACAAGTTATTTTTTTAATTCTATTTATTTTGTACTTTTATAACATAAGAGATGCTTTTCAGTTTTGTAGCTGATTGTGACCAATTGTGTTTATTTATTTTATTTTAATCAGCCCTACATAGGAATATGACGGAAGATGCAAGAGTGTATGTTCACTGTTGTGTTTACTGCTTGATACACTACAGGGTCAGGCTGTACCAACTATCTCAGGGGGGACTATACGACACTAGGTGGAACTAAGTATAACTTGCACTACTGTCTATTCAAAATAAATGAAAAGAAACCTAGCCTTATGCATTTTGGATTTTTGTTGCTTTTTTCCTGTTGTACCGAACTCGTACCGAACCGTGACCCCAAAACCGAGGTACGTACCGAACCGTGGCTTCTGTGTACCGTTACACCCCTAGTATGTATGTATGTATGTATGTGTGTGTGTGTGTGTGTGTGTGTGTGTGTGTGTGTGTGTGTGTGTGTGCTAGTGTGTGTGTGTGCGAGTGTGTTTGTGTGCTAGTGTGTGTGTGTGTGTGTGTGTGTGTGTGTGTGTGTGTGTGTGTGTGTGTGTGCACGCGATACACAGGATTTGAGCGAAGCCTTCAGAAAGAAGGCCTGTGTTTTCCTGTCAACTCGGTTTACACCTTTAATCCCCGTAGAAGAGTCCTCTCCACATCTGATTACACATGCACACACACACACACACACACACACACACACACACACACACACACACACACACACACACACACACACACACACACACGCACATGTATGCACTTACAGACACAGACAGACACACGCGTAGACATATACTCACGTATACATGCACGCACGCTCACACACACATTAACGCATTAATTAAGTCATTGGGTGGACACACACAGGTGCACACTCAATGCACACACACACACACACACACACACAGCAAACAGCTTTGCAGGGTTGATGGTATGTGCTTTAATCTGTCAGGTGTTTCCTGAGTTAGGACGAGCCAGGAGTCAGGTGTCACCAAATGATATGGTAAGCCTGCTTCCTGAGGGGCGTGGCACGTGGATCAGGTCTGAAGGATGTGGGGGGGGGGCGCGGGTGTTTTAGGGGCCAAGAGTCTAAACCCGTGTCACGTAGACTTGAGGCTACTGTGTGGTGTTGTGTTGTCTTGATGCTGCTGTCTTTTCTTGTGTGTGTGTGTGTGTGTGTGTGTGTGTGTCATTTATAATGATAATAGTCATAACTAATACATGCACTGACTGAACGTATGGATATTTCACCCCATTTGACATTTAATCAGCATAACTTTAGTTTTAATATTGTAGAATTGTAGTTTGTATTGCAGAATATTTTTAAAATTAAGAAAAAAAAGCAAAAAAGCTACACCTCCATTTTCCGATGATGAGTTGAGAATTTTTTTTATGATGTACTTCAATGACGAGAACATGCACTCTCCTATTTCAACTGTAAAAAACAAGCAACCATTGCTGAAATATATATGTGTTTAGAAATGACGACGGCAAATTTGACAAACTTCTCAAATGTGCCTCGTTCATACCTCACCCACCTTTAGACCCCACCCCCTCATTACATACAAACATCGGGGCCCCGCCCACACTCAACCGTCCAACCACCTGCACGCGCAAACACACACACACACACTCTGGTGCTACTTACTCTGTCCGTACTGGCTGTACTGGTAGCCGGCCCCCACCCCGGGGTCCACGGCGTAGCCCGCGGAGCTGTATGTGGGCGGGCAGTAGGACTGGGACGAGGCCAGGCTGTCCACCGCCTTGATGCCGCCGTCCGCCCCACGCTGGCTGCAGCTGCCCGAGATGGTGGCCACGCCGGACACGTTGGAGCCGTCCAGACCTACGCCCGACCCCCCGCTGCCGCCACCACCGCCGGCGTGGAGCGGCGAGATGGAGAAGTCATGCTGGGACTGCGAGGGCATGCCGTTGGGGTTGCTGAGGATGCTCATCACCTGAGCACACAGAAGACATGGGGTGATTGTGAGCGATGAGCTAGCACAGCTAATGCACACCATGGACCAAGGGAAATGACCTAGCTGGCCTAATATGCACTGTTAGCAATGAATTAGCAATGAACTAGTTCGGCAAACACATGGTGTACTACGCACTAACACATATTATAGAGGATCTGGGTCCCCTTAGACTTTAATGTTGGGTCCCTGCACTGGTTTTGATATCTCATATATTTTAATGATAAAGACCATGTCTGTGTTACTGAATCACTGCTGCATAGAGACCAGCGCAAGATACAGTCTTGTCTTTAACTGTTGAGAGAAAGGTTTGAGGTTGAGTTGGGGGCCATCTCTCTCTCTCTCTCTCTCTCTCTCTCTCTCTCTCTCTCTCTCTCTCTCTCTCTCTCTCTCTCTCTCTCTCTCTTCTCTCTCTCTCTCTTTCTCTCTCTCTCTCTCTCTCTCTCTCTCTCTCGGTTGCAGAACATGAGGTTTACTTTGTTACTTCCTTCTTCATGCTAGCCCGTGGCTCCCTCCTGTATCTGATGCTAACCCAGTTAGCCAGGGAGGGACAGAGGCAGCGACGGAATCAAGGCCACATTGTAGCTCCTCTCCGCTCCCTCAGGGGGCCCAACTTCCCCAGGGGCCACGGCTTCCCCAAGCAGGGCCCCCACCCAAAGAGATCCCATGTTGTGGAACTTCAGAGATTCACATGCTGCAGCATACACACAAACACAAACACACACACACACACACACACACATAGCGGTGCAACACAGTGGTGCAGCGAAGCACAACACGCATGTTTGAATTGCTCCGAGTAGAGCAGGAAGGTTTGTGTTAAGGCTAAATGTCATTACCTTGTGTGACAGAAAACATAAACAGCTGTCCTCCGTAGACACGTTAGAGGAAGATAAAATTTGAGTTTAGGTTGAAATACAGTATGCGTTATCCACTCATTTATTTCAGTATTCGTTTAATTATGAGAGCCAAGGCATCAGACAGCAATGCCAGAGGTTTGGCTGATGGCTGATCTCTTTAAACAGAGTGCTGTAGTATAGTGGGAATGAGTGGAGAATTAAACCCTCATTCGCTAACGTATCTAAGAACTCAAATAAACGTGTTTGGAGCCGTGAGCTAAACCCTGGTTAGTCACAGTATATCCCCACGCTATCAAGCGTGTCGTAGAACTACAATAAGACTATTATTAGAGAAAGACTTCAATATGCTGAAACTGCAAATTGGACACTTTATTAGATGATAGATAAAAAAGAAAAGAAAAGAAGACGTCCAGTGTGTAAGCTGTAGCTTACACACTTACACAGTGTGTTCACTGTGTAAGCTGCCATTCAGTAAGATGTGTGACTCAACACAAGGAAATACTAAAGACCCAAGAATCTCTTTTCCCAACTTCAACAGGCTGGAAGTTCTTGGTCTCTTTAGAAAAATGTGCTTAATTAACCCATCAGCGCTGTTAAACCCAAGTTTTCTCTGTTTTATCAGGGGCCCCTGAGCACCGGCCACCGGCCCCTTGTTTAAATATACCGCTTCCAATTACAATTCCTATCACACACTCCCCTAATACAGGCTGGGGCCCTCGGAATTAACTTTCTACACTTGCATTAATAGGACGTGTATTAATAGTCTTTTGAAAGCCAGAGATGAAAGGAAGGATAAATAGCCCGGGCCAGTATCAATCTTTGCCTTTCACTTCCATTCCGGAATGTCGAGTACAGAATTCTTTAACATTCCCGAGAAACAAAAACTCTCTAAAAAAAATAATAAAGAGAATAAAAAGCCTCCGTAATCTCTTCATCTAAAGACCACGTCTTTAATGTGGAGCTAATGTGGCGACTTCTGTGTGTTGTCCCTGAGGTGTTTCAGCCATTGGGGCCCACTCCATGGGGTAGAATGAGGCAGGGCTGAATAGAGAGCACAGGAAAGAGAGAGAGAGAGAGAGAGAGAGAGAGAGAGAGAGGCGTGGCCCGTAAGGGGGGGGGGGCAGGGTGGGCGGAGTTCCTCATGATCACGTCCTTGACCCAGGAAGGCGGGGTTCCCCCTGGACGCCCTGACATGTCTATTGAGGCTGAGCAGGAGGTGGTCTGTCAAACGCTGCACTGGAGTCCATTGTGTCGCCTGAAAGTGGGAATTATTCAAATCTCTTCATATTTAGCATAGACGCCCTGGGACCGGTTCAAGGCACTCCGTAGCACCGAGGGGGTGGTGCGGGTGGTGTCGGAGCACACTGAGTGTGAACACGGGGGGCGTCTGGATGGTTATGGAGGGGAGTAGGGGGGGTTAAGAGGTTGGGGGGGCGGGGCTTAATGCAGCATGGAAAAGCGGTTACACTGGCGGGTGTGTGTTCCAGTGTCAGTTTAAGGAAAACAACACACAGTGGTAAACACTGTTCTACCGTTGGTTGGATTACTACGTTCAAACAAACAGTAACGAATGGCTTTCCACTGCAATTAGTGACATTTCTGTTGGACAAAGAAAATGCATTTGTTATTTAGCATTGGATTGGTTTTGTTTTTAAAAAGGTAGCAAACCCGCCATGAAACTGAACATTATAATCTCCAATTGGAGGCAACCTGTTGATTATTTTCGATTCAGCGTCTCTCTCACACTCTTTCTAATTTCCTGTCATTCTTGTCTCGATCCTCTCCCCTCTCTACTTTAGTTATACTCTAATATCGTGGTATAAAGTAATAATGGGAGACAGGAGCAAGTTGAAAGCACAGTGCTGCAAGGCATTTTCTTTCTTTCTTGCCCACGCACACACACACACACACACACACACACACACACATATAGATCCCCCCTTTTAAAATCGTAACACAAAAACTAATTAATTCTCAACTTCTGAGAGCCTTGTAGCCCGGGGCTCTGAGAGCAGCAGCAGAAGAGTTGAGTGTTAATGAGCACAATGTGCATCCCTTCAGATAAATACATTTATCACTTATCGCAAAAGAGCTGCCTTTCACACGCTCCTAATGTCCTGAACTGGTCCAATTAAGCCCTGTTTTGTTTGCAACGGGTGTCGGAACAGACAGCGAGCTCTTTGTGTTGGAGGCGCGAGGTTCCTGCACGCTTGGAACACGACCGATAGAGGGGGGAGTCCGGGCCCACGATAAAAAAGACAAATACTTCAGTTTCATGGCAGACGCCACAGTGTACCAAGCAGCAGTCAGCGGTGCAGTTCCATGGTGTTTCTGACTGCTGCAGTGCGAGATACCAACGTTGGTCACGGGATTTGAAACATGTCTAAAAAAAAAAAAAAAAAAAAAAAAGGAAAAAAACTACAGCAAGAAAAAAAAAAAAAGACAATGTTGAGAGGAGAAGATTGAAGCCTGGTTAAGAGAAACAGAGGATGAAGCAATATCTATCACACACGCGCGCGCACACACACACACACACACAGATACTGCAGGGGGGTAAGTACAGGCTGTCCACTGACGGGCATCTTGAAGATCCTATATGTTGCTGCTAGGTGTTGGTGAAGTAACCACCACAACACTCCTGTATCCTGTACAACCTATAGTCATCCTCCATGGACCTCCTGACCAGATGTTTTCTGTAGAGCTGCTGGTTGGGGGTTCGAGACCTTCACAGTAAATCACTGCTATGGAATCCCGACGCGGCCTCCCTGCTCCCCACACAGCTCTGCTGAGGCCGCTGTGCTCCTCCACCTCCACCCTATCTCAGTGTGGAATGACCACAAGTGGAGCGGTGAACCCACTGAGGCTGGTGGATGAGGGCAATACAAGGTGTAGGTTACAGTCGTTGTTCAGGTGTTTGAAAAGTACTGGGTCCGATTCCCAATCCCCCCCCCCGAGCCCCAGAACCTGTTCATTAATTATTGTTTTTTATTATTCGGCTCCATTTTGAAATCTCTGCGGCCCGGTGGCCAGTGGTCCACAGCCGGTAGCGGTCCACAGCCCAGTGGTTGGATACCAGTATTTAGACAGTGGTCCATACAGTTAAACCTGCATTCTTTATGTTTTACCATTTATTTCTACATGAACAAATTACACACAATGTGACATCCTCTGCTATCCTCTGATTTCTGTTTAAACATATTTACATATTTATAAGCAAAAATTGAAATTGAAATTGCAATTGTTATTGAATATGAATAAATAAGTTGGGTTAATGGAAACCTACCAATTTTGTACACTGTACAGATATTCTATATTTTTCACCTAAATGAAACAAATGATTAAAGCAAAATTTGAATAAATAATGAGGATAGGATACATATCCAGAGAAATAATAATATAATAGATATAATAAACATAAATATTAATAAATAAGTACAGGTGCATTTTTTTTTTTTTAACAAGATTTGATCCTAACTTGTTCCGCCGCTGAAACAGCATTTTTTTCCTTCCTTGGATCCCAACGTCAGGATCCCAACGTGCCAACTCTGCTGTGTGTGTGTGTGTGTGTGTGTGTGTGTGTGTGTGTGTGTGTGTGTGTGTGTGTGTGTGTGTGTGTGTGTGTGTGTGTGTGTGTGTGTGTGTGTGTGTGTGTGTGTGTGTGTGGTGTGTGTGTGTGTGGTGTGTGTGTGTGTGTGTGTGTGTGTGTGTGTGTGTGTCAACCTCAGCGCTGACGGAGGGTCTGGTGTCAGATCGTGGAGGTTAGTGAGACCCCGTGTCTCCCGGCGTCTCCCTCCCTCCCGGCTTAACGCTCGCAGCGATACTGGAGAGGGGAGATTAGAATGAGTGTGTGTGTGTGTGTATATGTGTGTGTGTGTGTGTGTGTGATGGGGGGCATAACACCCAGAGGTTTGTACAGTAGCATGTTAATCGTACATTTGGTGGTGGGTTGGTGGAGTTCAGGTGGCGATAAGACGCGATGAAAGCCGTCAGGATTTAAGTGAGAAAGGAAAAAAGTGATTCAAAAAGAGGAAGAGGGGGATGACGAGGAAGGTGATATTATGATGGCACACGGGGGGGGAGAAGGGAGGGGTGGGGGGCGGGGGTTATATTGTGGTGATGTTGGGGGATAGGATGAGTGGCAGTGCTGTCTCTTCAATAGTTCCTCTCCAAAATATATCCTGTAGCTCTTGATGTTTTGTGTGTTGTGTGTGTGTATGTGGAGGGCAGGTAAGGGGGGGGCGAAAAGGTAGTATCATTTAATGAACAACAGTGGCCCTCAAATGCATCTAGATTGTGTGTGTGTGTGTGTGTGTGTGTGTGTGGTGTGTGTGTGTGTGTGTGTGTGTGTGTGTGTGTGTGTGTGTGTGTGTGTGTGTGTGTGTGTGTGTGTGTGTGTGTGTGTGTGCGTGTGTGCGTGCGTGCGTTGATGTGGCAGCCCATGCAAGCAAGAAGCAGAAATTCCCACACATCCATTCTTCTCCGCGGAACAATCTGAGTGTGTCTCGCAGGGATTAAGCAACACTTACAACCGACCGCCGGCTATTAACCAATCAGGAGCATCTGTCTGCCGTAAGCCGACCGCAGGATGGCGGCGCGATCCCCAGACAGCTGGAGACCAGGTACATTCTAGATCCCACCATAATTACCGGATTTGCCGCGATGTGTTCGCCATTGTCAAAGTGCCTTTCATCGTGACATCCTCGAGTGTCTGATACAGCACTACCAGCACTACGCCACACAATAGCATTAACCCCCCCCCCCCCCCCCCCCCCGCCCCCCTCACCTACCCCACCCCCACACTCTCACAGCCCCCGTGCATTATGGGATGGCTGGGGTAAGGGGGGGGGTGTTAAACTTCCAGCCTCTCAGAGTTGTCTTTAATCTCTCCCGTGTCGGCTCTGAGCTCCCAGATGATGGCGATAAAGTTCGGCTTGACCCAAAAGAACCGTCGGAAAATGTGGCAAGCTTTTCCGTGATCTGGTCGTCCAAACCTGATGTTTCATTTTTCCTTTGATGAATGAGACCAGCAATGCCTGCGTTCCAGGTGTGTTATCGCTGGTCTTAAAGCAGGTTAAAGCGGGGATGTTCTCACTTGTTTATTATGGGTAGACGTAAGCAGCTGTCAGGTGCTGATGGGTCTGTGGAAGTGAGGTGGCTGGGGCATATAGGATCTCCTACAGCCCGGAGAGTTAGTCTGAGCTGAAACCAAGACTGGAGAATGGGTTCCCTATTGGGGGGCCTCACCCAAGCTCATTTCATACACAAACCGAGCAAAATATTATGGAGGGAAATTAACATTTACGATCAGCGTTCCTATAAAAAGAGTTTCCTTTTTTAAATATCATTCTTTGGTGTATTTGGTATAGAAATAATTTCCTTTGTTTGATTGCATCTTTTTCTTTCTTTCTTCTCATGGCCTATTGTGCCTTTACAGACAGGACCGTGAAGACAAACATGAGCGTGGGTTGAGAGATGGAACGGAGAGACGGAACGCAGACGTAGCGTTGGACTGCAGGCTAGCATGGCCTGGGTCACGACAACGCGCAACGCCTACGCGGTTAGCGCATTATCGGGCCGCCTCAATGAAACCTTCTCATAAGCTCTGCTTCACATCCCCACCAAGCAACTCATCTCTTGAAGCTGCTAACACAGACGGCCCGACCTCGTGGAGGTCTCCACCGTAATGATAAGTCTGTCCCTGAAACAGACGCTGTCGGTCAGGTCTGGGGCCAGGCCCCCAGGGGCCAGCAGCAGCAGGGGGTCTCTCTATACTGGTCCCCAACTAACTAATGCCCCTTTTCCACGGTCACTGTACGGCGCGGTACGGCACGGCACGGCACGGCATGGTACTTTTCGGGTCTGTTTCCATTACAACTGAGTACCATATAGTACCTCCTCGACGTGGGCGGGGTCGTCATAACACGGCTGCGCGAACTGCCGTGACGTCATTTACACCGCGCCAAGCCACGCACAAAACCGGAAGACCAGAACAACAACAACAAAACAAATAAAATGCTTTAACATAAACCCAAACCAGTTTACAGTATGTATTTAGTATGACAATGCATATAGAAACCAGAACAGACCATTTCTTAAGGACATCAAAGCCTTTATTATTATCACACAGATGCGGGGGTTCAAGCAGTGCTTAACAAGATACACTAGAGACAACTAAAAGTACAGTTTCCAACAAGAAAAACACATTATCACAGTAATAAAAAAAAACGGAAACTTGATGCAAACTTCAACTCCATGACAACACGATTGGCCATCAGCTGGGCGACTTCTTTAAATACTTTTTCGTTCCGGGTTGTGCCGTCGAGCTCCCGCTGTATCCTCTCTTCGGCCACCAAATAGAGGAACGTCTGGACCTCCTCGACCGACCATGGCGTGTTTTTTTTGGTGAGCTCATTTTTAAAAGTCAGGTCAGGTTTTAAAAAGTGGTGTGGTCGAGTCTCGTGTTTATTTGTCTGGTCGGTCGTCGCGCGCTTATGACGCTCCCAGTGACGACACTCGTCGGCCAATCAGTGGAAGGCAGTCGGCTGACGTCACATAATAGTACCGCTTCGGCTGGCTTGGAACCAGGGGCAGATGTGATACCAAATAGTACCTGATATCAGGTACTACGTGCTAGTGGAAACACGCAAATACCGCGCCGTACCGTGCCGTACCGCGCCGTACCGTGCCCGTGGAAAAGGGGCATAACTGTGCCCCTCTCTCTCTCTCTCTCTCTCTCTCTGAGGTCACACACACTGAGCCTCTCTGTTGACTTGGCCCCGTCCTCAATGACACTGCTTCATTCAACCCCCACTGCCACACATGTGGGGTGGGGTTGGGGGGAATATGTTTTTAAGTATCTTCAATCACCAGAGCTGTCATTTGGCACTTGGCTTCAAAGCCTGAAGGGGGGAATTGTAGACTATCAAAGGGTCGGATGGTGGGGGATGGGTTGGGGGGGTGGTTTGGGTGGAGGGATTAGATTGTGATTGGGTTTTATGTCACCAACGTTTGGATTATAAACTTCATAAGAACAGTGTTGCGGACTGACTTGGGGAGGGATGGGGGTGGTGGTAGTGGGGGGGGGGGGGGGTGGGGGGGGGGGGGTGGGTGGGGGGGGGGGGGGGGGGGGGACAAGAGTGGGATGTTTGTGTTTCATGTGTGCGTTGTAATTGTGATTGTTGTTGCTACTCAGAGTTTGAGTTGGAGAATTTTAAACATGCTTTGGAGGAAGAAGAAGAAATAATAAGGTAACATGTTTTCATTTAAAATCCAGAATGTATACAATTAGGTTGAGGTTGAGGTTCTGACCAGTGATGATGCAAAAAAACGGATGCAGTAATTCCGTCAGTACATTATATTATATTATATTATATATCTATACTATATTTATACTAATATGCATTTTGGAGTATGGGGAAACGCAATTTCGATCCTCTGTGTAATTACGTGTTGCATGGTCTGATTGACAATAAAGTACACTTTGACTTTACAATATTATAGAATCATATATTGGCTTAGTGTTCATTGCATGTGAATGATCTGCTTGGTTTTTGCACTGAATAATTGAATATTTGCACTGAATATAAGGGTTGTCATTATATTCATAACATAAAAATATATTATAATTTTTGTGCTTATGTTGTGGTAGTTGATGTATTTATGATTATGATTATTATGATTATGATGATGATGATTGTTATTATTATTATTTATTATTATGGCGTAACTCCATCCATCAACTGATGCATTACAACTTTTATAAGCATGTGTATTTGTAACAGCCAGTTTATTTAAAATCTGGAAGCAACAGAGTGCGGTAACAGAAGCTGTGTAGCAATTTAACCAAACACACCTCAAATGTGCCACGCTACTGTAATACTTCATATAGACAAGAATAAATTATGCCATGGCAAAATATACACACAAATCTGACCCAAAAAAAAGAAGAAAAAAAAGAGAAAAAAAGAAATCAAAATAACAACAACCAATAAACAACTTGGTGATTAGCAGTAACGGCAAAATTAGAACAGACATCTAGATCATGTTTTTTACCCCTCCCCCCTCCCAACGCACATACATAAGCACACACACACACACACATACAACCACATGCACACACACATGCACGCACACGCAAACAAACACACCCTTGGCTGGCGTTATAAAATAATATATACACAAGGTAGTGTTATCATGGCGACTGGTGGCCTGAATGCTGCGTTCTCTGATGTCCCGGTGACAGAACAAGACGTGAGAACAGGTTTTTGCTTGTGGAGTGTGTGTGAAGTTTGGTTTGATCTGTGATCCAATCCCTGATGGCTTCAACAGTTTGGTCACTGTCAGAGGACCGGAAGATTCTGCTGTCACAACAGCACGCAAAGTAAACATGTAAAGTAAACAGGTAAAAACTAAAACAAACCCATAGAAGTACATTTGTGTAAATTATAACATCAACCAAAAAAACTTTCATCATTCGTAATTATCATTTCATTTATATCACATTTTCATCATTATAACAACCGCTTTCTTCATCGTCTTCGTTACAACGGACAATGTGTGTGGTTCACCACAATTTAATGTAATGAACTCGTTGTTGTTGGTTGTCAAACAACACATTGTTGTGTAAAAGTTAAGCTCTAGATTAGTCAGAGGTTGGTCCACTCTGCAGAATGTCTGAAGCATCAAGTGCACCTGGAATAGTTAAGCAATCGGCTGAGGCACTGGAACGTTCCTTTAATACCTGGAAGAAAGCGTGCCGCATTTGTGGATTTACTTAAGATAGTGCATACATTTAGGATATTCTTCAAGTACTCAAGTACATTTGGAAGGATACATTTGATATTTGACATTTGTTTGTAAAAAGATATTTGCCATATTTTGGCCTCTGTGTCTCATGAACATATCAATACACATTTTAATTGTTGAAAGAGTTAAAGATATGTTTTGGAGCACGTTTAGGAGACTAGGAATGATAGGCTGGCATTTAGCAGGAGCAGAAGATACTCTCTGTCACTCTGGCATGGCCACGCCCCCGCTGGCGGGCCACGGCCCTCTGTGATTCCACAACATTCTAGATGATTCTGGAAGGAGGAGACTTACTGAGTGACCACGGTAATACGCTGGGAGAGCAGATTATTGCAGTCGAGGTCAAATCTTGCAAATAATTAAATAAAACCTAACATTTGAAAAACCATCGGCAAAGGTTTTTCATTTAACCGCAACTAAAGATGACCGTGGCCATTTTCTGTTCTTGAATGACATTTCGAAAAGAAAAAAGTATGAAATTAAATTGAGTACCTAAGATAAACAGTGCATGGAATCATCATAAGAACAACATAGATCATAAGTAACTCTGTTACTGCAGTTCAAATTAAAAAAAAGAACAAAAATGACAAAAATGCAAATATTTGAATAAAAAAAGGAATGTCGGCAGTCCAGACACGTGGATCAGAGGAAATATGGCGGAAGGTCTGCTGAAGTTGTGCGTGATCACACCTGGTCACCATGTCCAGAACCTTCTGGGTCCAAAAACACACAGCGAGGGTGTCATGGATTGCGGGTCAGACTCACTACACACCTCAACAATATCTCCTGAGTGTTTTAGATGACAGGAGAGACAGAAACACCAGAAGGTCCCTGCAACGGTCTCTCTCTCTCTCATCCAACCATGGGGAACCCATTGTGGGCTCTTGTCTCTCCAGCAGGTGTTAAGTGTAGAAGCGGTGGAGACGCTCAGTTGGCCTGTCCATCAGTAGGCCTGTCCCTCAGTAGGCCTGTCCCTCAATAAGCCTGTCCCTCAGTAGGCCTGTCCCGTCTCCACCTGGAGGAGACCCAGCACGGCCGAGTGGTCACCTAGCTTCATCCTGCGCTGGGTGGACAGACCCACGTTCTTTGCCAGGTAGTCCACTGCAGCTGAGGAGAGAGAGAGAGAGAGAGAGAGGGAGAGAGAGAGAGAGAGACAGAGACAGAGACATAGAGAAAGAGATTGTTAGGATCATCAGGTATTAATAAACAACCGTTCCACCATCTTGAAATGTTGTGACATCTGAGAAGGCCGCTGTTTGATAAAGCCATATTATAGTGATATTAGGGCAGTAGTTCAGGAGGTAAGATCGGTTGTCTGACAACCGGAAGGTTGCAGGTTTGATCCCCGAGCTCTGCCTAGCCAAGTGTCGAGGTGTCCTTGAGCAAGACACCACCTAACCCTAACGGCTCCTGACGTGTTGGTTGTTACCTTGCATGGTTGGCACCGCTGTCGGTGTATGAATGGGTGAATGTGAGGCAATACTGTAAAGCGCATTGGATAAAAGCGCTATATAAATGCAATCCATTTACCATTTATATTAAGTGATGCATATTGTGTTACATTTCATCAAAATGTATATGCTATAATAAAAAAGTAAGAATAAATCTCAGCTCATGATAAGAAAATATAAGCAATATATTGCAGTAGGAATAGTACAGTATAGCAATGTATTGTGGTGGAACAATACATTCACCAGAGACTGCTGTTACTTTAAGGGTTGGGAGTTCAGGGAGCCAACCAGCAGATAGGAGATAGCTGGTTGGTAGATAACCAGGATGTAGCGTGGGGGGGCGTGGCCAAGCATTCCGATGAAGAAGAAGAACAACAACAACAACTTTATTAATCCACACTTTTATGGTCACAAACACAGCATGTTTTTGAAGCGTGGTGAGATTAGACCGAGCTGCCGCTCTACCGCTTGTTCCCTTGTTCTTGCATTGTGAGAGTAAAGAAAGACTCAACGCACTTTTGCCTCCCGTCTCATATTTTACGCACTCCCACAGTATCTTCATACATCCAACTATGACCTCTACGCTGATCCATATCACCAGATTCCTGCCAATAGACAGCCTCAAGCCACCACGCACATGCATATACATGTGAGTGTGTGTGTGTGTGTGTGGCTGTGTGTGTTCATGTGCACGACATGGATGTTATGATTTGTTGTCTCCATGACCATAGCGTGACTAACGCCGGCCAGGGCTCTGATTGGCTGGCCCTCTGAGTGACAGGAAGGGGGGGAGAGGGGGCAAGGAGAACGTTGAGAGTCTCTCTATCAGAAGCACGTGTGCTTTCATCTGGGCGGGCCCCCAGGGGCCCACAGGTTAGTGTCACTCCCCATACTATTGATTTGGCTCACACCTCACACGCTTTCAATTTCCGCTGACACACATGCATGGAACCACACACACACACACACACACACACACACACACACAGTACATACACGAGTACATACACGAGTACACCGACACAGACACCCACACCCACACACACTCCTTCTTGACGAACAGAGGCCATGACCAACAGCAGCGGAGGTGAAGAGGCTGGGAGGGGCCCTCATCAGGTTGTCCAGTCCTGTCCCAAACTGCATGAGCTGGAGGAGCATGTCAGCGTGACCCAGGCCTTCACTTCAACATCCATGATTTGAGTTTGGGGGAAAACCTTTAAAACCGGAAGCGTCTTTCATTCACTTTCAGTGCTGTACGCAAAAAAGGACACTTCACTTACTCCAAAGTGACTCGGCGGGTATTTAATGAAGGGGTATAGGAGTAGCTGCTTTGCTCAAGCATGCTTATTGGTAGGTTGGTAGGGACACTGGGACTCAAACCCACAACTCAGATTTTGTATTAAATTAATTATTATTAACTGAATGATATACATAATATGTTAAATATTCTAATAAATTAAATGTATAGATGTTGATATCGAGTGTGAATGTCTGGAGGGCCGTGAGTTTCCCCAGGCTACTGCCTGAGGTGGATGCTGCAGAGGAGAGGTGTTCCCCAGCTGTCCTCCATAGGCATCCTGCAGCGGGGCCCCTGAGGGCCTCCGTCTGCTAAACCACTCAGACCCCCGACCATCATGTTCAACACGCCACCCCCATGACCTTCCACAGAAAGGCGTTAAATTGACTCTCTTTGACTCCTGGAGTGGAGGAGAACCTAACTCATCTTACTGAGTTACGGAAACCCCTCGCCGTCGTCTTGAAAATGACGGACCGTCGCGTTTTGTCCACCTACCGTTTCCCGCCTCTTCGTGGGAATTGCGCTCGCGAGGCGTTCAGGCCACACGTCAACGCTGACATGACACGTGACGCGGCCAACACTGTAGGAATGCCGCTGCAAAGACGGGCACCGGGGAACACGAGACAAAAGGAGAAAGTCACAAAATGGTGCTCGGCTTGTGCTGGCCAGACGGCGAGCATTAAAAACTGACAATCACGCTTCTAAACGCATTTCACCTTCCTTAAAATACATGTTATTTTCTTATTTTAAAGGCTTTTAATCACTGCTGGGCTGTCAGGGCTTTGTCTGCCATGCCCCGTTCAGACGATGTTAACCTGCCTCTGTCGTCTCGTCTGGCGACGGCGGGAGGGAGGGAGGAGAAGAGAGAGCAGACAACACGACACAGGACACCGACTGTGTACCCCTTTGTGTATTTGTGTGTGTGTGTGTGTGTGTTTTGTGTATGTGCATATGCATGTGTGTATTTGGGGAGGGGGGGGAGAGAGACCATGCCAGATTTCTGTCTGAGACGGGGGGGTTTAAGTAATCGGCATGTGTTAGCATGTCAGTTAGCGTGCTAGCGTGAACCGAAGCTGTCAGTTAGCGGTGAGAAAGCGGCAGGTAGCAGCGCACCTGTGGGAGGGCACGACTGTCTGCCAAGGTGCCAGTCACCCCGCTGTGTGTGTGTGTGTGTGTGTGTGTGTGTGTGTGTGTGTGTGTGTGTGTGTACATGTATGGATGAAACATGTTTTTTTGCATTCATTTTGTTGTCCTCTTCCTCTCTCTTCTCTCTCTCTCTCTTTCTTTGTGATTCCATTTGTGTATTTAGCGTCTGTGAGTTGTTGATGGCTGCACAGTGATGTATTGCTGTCTCCTTCAACAAATGTACTCTTTGTAAGGGTGTAACGGTACGTGTATTCGTCCCGCGACGTCACGGTACGGACGTCACGGTTCGGTACGTGCAGCCATACGAAGAATACGTCTGAGTCACACTCCAATCCAGAAGGTGGCGATAAAGCACCTCAACGCTGTTTGTCAACCGCCATTAAGGAACAAGAACAGCAGAAGAAGACCAACACAAGATGAAGCGGACGCGTTCACGTTGACTATGAGTGCAACTGAGACACAGGAGCTAGAAGACCCGCCTGCTACTTTCAAATCAGCTGTGTGGGAAAATGTCGGCTTCTCAGTGGACTACAGCGGCGATGGAGATCTGTAAAGAGAGATGAAAACCTGAACATAGAATGAAGCTTGAGTACCTTTAAGAGTGTCATATGATCTTTCAGACTCACAAGTTAATCACAAATGTGATACATTACTCCTAAAGGCACTGATTTTATTTTATCTCATATTTAGTATTTTCACACCAGGAGATGTTATTCAGTTCTGTATTGCTTTTTATTTTGCATCAGCCCTAGGCCCAAATAATTGAAACACTCCTTGTTATTATTTATTTTGTAGTATTTTCAGAACATGAGAGCTGCTTCTCAGTTTTGGAGCTTATTGAACCTTTTTGTTTGACATCATCCAACATAAAAACATGTCCTATGGGGACAGTGTATGTTTGCTGTTTACATTTAACTGTATAATACAGTATATGGAAAAGTTTGAGTTCTTTATTTTTATAATGAAGTTACCAAAGTTGCCAGTTTGCAAATACTACCTGGCTGTACCTGGCCTGCTACCTCAGTACCTCCCTACTAGCAGGTTTTGTTTTCCTCTGTCTTTTTTGGGAGGGTTGGGCTTAAGCTTTGAATGTGGAACAAATTGAAACACTGTACAAGTCTATTTATTCTATTTATTTTGTACTTTTATAACATAAGAGATGCTTTTCAGTTTTGTAGCTGATTGTGACCAATTGCGTTTTATTTATTATTATTATTTTTTTAATCAGCCCTACATAGAAATATGACCGATGCAAGAGTGTATGTTCACTGTTGTGTTTACTGCTTGAAACACTACAGGGCCAGGCTGTACCAACTATCTCAGGGGGGACTATACGACACTAGGTGGAACTAAGTATAACTTGCACTACTGTCTGTTCAAAATAAATGAAAAGAAACCTAGCCTTATGCAATTGGGATTTTTGTTGCTTTTTTCCTGTTGTACCGAACTCGTACCGAACCGTGACCCCAAAACCGAGGTACGTACCGAACCGTGGCTTCTGTGTACCGTTACACCCCTAGTATGTATGTATGTATGTATGTATGTGTGTGTGTATGTGTGTGTGTGTGTGTGTGTGTGTGTGTGTGTGTGTGTGTGTGTGTGTGTGTGTGTGTGTGTGTGTTAGTGTGTGTGTGTGTGTGTGTGTGTGTGTGTGTGTGTGTGTGTGTGTGTGTGTGTGTGTTGCACGCGATCCACAGGATTTGAGCGAAGCCTTCAGAAAGAAGGCCTGTGTTTTCCTGTCAACTCGGTTTACACCTTTAATCCCCGTAGAAGAGTCCTCTCCACATCTGATTACACATGCACACACACACACACACACACACACACACACACACACACACACACACACACGTATGCACTTACACACACACACAGACACACGCGTAGACATATACTCACGTATACATGCACGCACGCTCACACACACATTAACGCATTAATTAAGTCATTGGGTGGACACACACAGGTGCACACTCAATGCACACACACACACACACACACACACAGCAAACAGCTTTGCAGGGTTGATGGTATGTGCTTTAATCTGTCAGGTGTTTCCTGAGTTAGGACGAGCCAGGAGTCAGGTGTCACCAAATGATATGGTAAGCCTGCTTCCTGAGGGGCGTGGCACGTGGATCAGGTCTGAAGGATGTGGGGGGGGGGCGCGGGTGTTTTAGGGGCCAAGAGTCTAAACCCGTGTCACGTAGACTTGAGGCTACTGTGTGGTGTTGTGTTGTCTTGATGCTGCTGTCTTTTCTTGTGTGTGTGTGTGTGTGTGTGTGTGTGTGTCATTTATAATGATAATAGTCATAACTAATACATGCACTGACTGAACGTATGGATATTTCACCCCATTTGACATTTAATCAGCATAACTTTAGTTTTAATATTGTAGAATTGTAGTTTGTATTGCAGAATATTTTTAAAATTAAGAAAAAAAGCAAAAAAGCTACACCTCCATTTTCCGATGATGAGTTGAGAATTTTTTTTTATGATGTACTTCAATGACGAGAACATGCACTCTCCTATTTCAACTGTAAAAAACAAGCAACCATTGCTGAAAATATATATGTGTTTAGAAATGACGACGGCAAATTTGACAAACTTCTCAAATGTGCCTCGTTCATACCTCACCCACCTTTAGACCCCACCCCCTCATTACATACAAACATCGGGGCCCCGCCCACACTCAACCGTCCAACCACCTGCACGCGCAAACACACACACACACACACACACTCTGGTGCTACTTACTCTGTCCGTACTGGCTGTACTGGTAGCCGGCCCCCACCCCGGGGTCCACGGCGTAGCCCGCGGAGCTGTATGTGGGCGGGCAGTAGGACTGGGACGAGGCCAGGCTGTCCACCGCCTTGATGCCGCCGTCCGCCCCACGCTGGCTGCAGCTGCCCGAGATGGTGGCCACGCCGGACACGTTGGAGCCGTCCAGACCTACGCCCGACCCCCCGCTGCCGCCACCACCGCCGGCGTGGAGCGGCGAGATGGAGAAGTCATGCTGGGACTGCGAGGGCATGCCGTTGGGGTTGCTGAGGATGCTCATCACCTGAGCACACAGAAGACATGGGGTGATTGTGAGCGATGAGCTAGCACAGCTAATGCACACCATGGACCAAGGGAAATGACCTAGCTGGCCTAATATGCACTGTTAGCAATGAATTAGCAATGAACTAGTTCGGCAAACACATGGTGTACTACGCACTAACACATATTATAGAGGATCTGGGTCCCCTTAGACTTTAATGTTGGGTCCCTGCACTGGTTTTGATATCTCATATATTTTAATGATAAAGACCATGTCTGTGTTACTGAATCACTGCTGCATAGAGACCAGCGCAAGATACAGTCTTGTCTTTAACTGTTGAGAGAAAGAGAGAGAGTTGATGAGAGGGCCAAGAGAGAGAGAGAGAGAGAGAGAGAGAGAGAGAGAGAGACGGTTAGAACATGAGGTTTACTTTGTTACTTCCTTCTTCATGCTAGCCCGTGGCTCCCTCCTGTATCTGATGCTAACCCAGTTAGCCAGGGAGGGACAGAGGCAGCGACGGAATCAAGGCCACATTGTAGCCTCCTCTCCGCCCCCTCAGGGGGCCCGCTTCCCCAGGGGCCCACGCTTCCCCAAGCAGGGGCCCCCACCCAAAGAGATCCCATGTTGTGGAACTTCAGAGATTCACATGCTGCAGCATACACACAAACACAAACACACACACACACACACACACATAGCGGTGCAACACAGTGGTGCAGCGAAGCACAACAGCGCATGTTTTGAATTGCTCCGAGTAGAGCAGGAAGGTTTGTGTTAAGGCTAAATGTCATTACCTGTGTGACAGAAACATAAACAGCTGTCCTCCGTAGACACGTTAGAGGAAGATAAAATTGAGTTTAGGTTGAAATACAGTATGCGTTATCCACTCATTTATTTCAGTATTCGTTTAATTATGAGAGCCAAGGCATCAGACAGCAATGCAGAGGTTTGGCTGATGGCTGATCTCTTTAAACAGAGTGCTGTAGTATAGTGGGAATGAGTGGAGAATTAAACCCTCATTCGCTAACATGTATCTAAGAACTCAAATAAACGTGTTTGGAGCCGTGAGCTAACCCTGGTTAGTCACAGTATATCCCCGCTATCAAGCGTGTCGTAGAACTACAATAAGACTATTATTAGAGAAAGACTTCAATATGCTGAAACTGCAAATTGGACACTTTATTAGATGATAGATAAAAAAGAAAAGAAAAGAAGACGTCCAGTGTGTAAGCTGTAGCTTACACACTTACACAGTGTGTTCACTGTGTAAGCTGCCATTCAGTAAGATGTGTGACTCAACACAAGGAAATACTAAAGACCCAAGAATCTCTTTTCCCAACTTCAACAGGCTGGAAGTTCTTGGTCTCTTTAGAAAAATGTGCTTAATTAACCCATCAGCGCTGTTAAACCCAAGTTTTCTCTGTTTTATCAGGGGCCCCTGAGCACCGGCCACCGGCCCCTTGTTTAAATATACCGCTTCCAATTACAATTCCTATCACACACTCCCCTAATACAGGCTGGGGCCCTCGGAATTAACTTTCTACACTTGCATTAATAGGACGTGTATTAATAGTCTTTTGAAAGCCAGAGATGAAAGGAAGGATAAATAGCCCGGGCCAGTATCAATCTTTGCCTTTCACTTCCATTCCGGAATGTCGAGTACAGAATTCTTTAACATTCCCGAGAAACAAAAACTCTCTAAAAAAAATAATAAAGAGAATAAAAAGCCTCCGTAATCTCTTCATCTAAAGACCACATGTCTTTAATGTGGAGCTAATGTGGCGACTTCTGTGTGTTGTCCCTGAGGTGTTTCAGCCATTGGGGCCCACTCCATGGGGTAGAATGAGGCAGGGCTGAATAGAGAGCACAGGAAAGAGAGAGAGAGAGAGAGAGAGAGAGAGAGAGGGGGGGGGCAGGGTGGGCGGAGTTCCTCGTGATCACGTCCTTGACCCAGGAAGGCGGGGTTCCCCCTGGACGCCCTGACATGTCTATTGAGGCTGAGCAGGAGGTGGTCTGTCAAACGCTGCACTGGAGTCCATTGTGTCGCCTGAAAGTGGGAATTATTCAAATCTCTTCATATTTAGCATAGACGCCCTGGGACCGGTTCAAGGCACTCCGTAGCACCGAGGGGGTGGTGCGGGTGGTGTCGGAGCACACTGAGTGTGAACACGGGGGGCGTCTGGATGGTTATGGAGGGGAGTAGGGGGGGTTAAGAGGTTGGGGGGGCGGGGCTTAATGCAGCATGGAAAAGCGGTTACACTGGCGGGTGTGTGTTCCAGTGTCAGTTTAAGGAAAACAACACACAGTGGTAAACACTGTTCTACCGTTGGTTGGATTACTACGTTCAAACAAACAGTAACGAATGGCTTCCACTGCAATTAGTGACATTTCTGTTGGACAAAGAAAATGCCATTTGTTATTTAGCATTGGATTGGTTTTGTTTTTAAAAAGGTAGCAAACCCGCCATGAAACTGAACATTATAATCTCCAATTTGGAGGCAACCTGTTGATTATTTTCGATTCAGCGTCTCTCTCACACTCTTTCTAATTCCTGTCATTCTTGTCTCGATCCTCTCCCCTCTCTACTTAGTTAACTCTAATATCGTGGTATAAAGTAATAATGGGGATGACAGAGCAAGTTGAAAGCACAGTGCTGCAAGGCATTTTCTTTCTTTCTTGCCCAGCGCACACACACCACACCACACACACACAACACACACACACACACAATATAGATCCCCCCTTTTAAAATCGTAACACAAAAACTAATTAATTTCTCAACTTCTGAGAGCCTTGTAGCCGGGGGCTCTGAGAGCAGCAGCAGAAGAGTTGAGTGTTAATGAGCACAATGTGCATCCCTTCAGATAAATACATTTATCACTTATCGCAAAAGAGCTGCCTTTCACACGCTCCTAATGTCCTGAACTGGTCCAATTAAGCCCTGTTTTGTTTGCAACGGGTGTCGGAACAGACAGCGAGCTCTTTGTGTTGGAGGCGCGAGGTTCCTGCACGCTTGGAACACGACCGATAGAGGGGGGAGTCCGGGCCCACGATAAAAAAGACAAATACTTCAGTTTCATGGCAGACGCCACAGTGTACCAAGCAGCAGTCAGCGGTGCAGTTCCATGGTGTTTCTGACTGCTGCAGTGCGAGATACCAACGTTGGTCACGGGATTTGAAACATGTCTGAGAGGAGAAGATTGAAGCCTGGTTAAGAGAAACAGAGGATGAAGCAATATCTATCACACACGCGCGCGCACACACACACACACACACAGATACTGCAGGGGGGTAAGTACAGGCTGTCCACTGACGGGCATCTTGAAGATCCTATATGTTGCTGCTAGGTGTTGGTGAAGTAACCACCACAACACTCCTGTATCCTGTACAACCTATAGTCAACCTCCTCCATATACACATACTGTATCTATTCTATAGTATATACTTATTATTTATTATTTTAATTGATTTTCTTTCTGGTTTCTAGGTTACTCAGTATGCTATGCAGTGTGTATTTATGCAGTATGCTATTCAATATCAGAGATGAAACGGGGAACTTAAAAGTGGCAAGGTCAATGAGAGATTAGATGGGGTTGGGGGTGGGGGTGAACCCAGAGGAGTCCTATGCTCTGTTCTCTGCGCTGTAATGTAGTTCACAGTGGACGCACAGGAAGTAGAAAACAGAAGGATGTGACCTTGGTGTCCCTCAGCGCGGTGGAGGAACTGTTTTGTTTACAAAGTTATCACAGCAGGCGTGAACCTAAATGACATCACAACAGATGCCTTGGCTGTGTTAGTGCTGTCATAGTTGGTCTGTCACTGTCTTAAAGGAAACACACCAGGGATTACTCTCACGCATATCTATTGGAAGAAGGGGAGATGTGATGCAATCAGAAGAATTATATGGACAGATGTGGGCATTTTCAGGGCCTGCAGTTCTGGAGCCTCCCCCACTGGTGTTGAAATAAAACCAAAAGAAAAAACTGAAAATGTAATGTAACAATGAGTACATGACACATAATATATTGGTCTTTGGTATTGAGCGCTCTTTATAAAATTGTTGCTAGGAAGTATGATGCTTTGTAACCCTGTGCTACTTCCCATTGGCCAACCCAAACTGCAAACTGCAAGTATGAGCAGAAATCAGACACGTTTGTGAAAGAAAAATTTGCCAGAAAAGCAGAACCGATGGCAAGGCAGGACTGATCGTCAAGACCAGTCCTGTAGTGTGTACTCACAAAGTCGGCCCTGACTTTAAAGATCACAGTGGGTAAAGCCTTATAACGTTCAAGAGGGCTACTACCTTTTTAAAGGTGCTATACAAATAAAGTTATTATTATTATTACTATTATTATTATTATTAGCAATATTATTATTATTATTAGCAATATTATTATTATTATTGTTATTAGTATCATTATTATTATTATTGTGATTATTAGTAGTAGTAGTAGTAAGTACTACTACTACTACTACTACTACTACCGTGCGACTACCAGTGCTTTGATGGCGCAGAGCTAATAAAAGACACCGATATTCCTTGCCAGAAATATGTTTGACATTTATATGACTCTTGCTAGCGGGTTCCAATCTATGAAGCAATGGAGCCGTCATTGGTGAACTCCCTGCTGACACACGAAAAATTTACGTTCATGTGAGAATGTCACACCTCCATAGCATGTTGTACACTGAGCTATGATCAAGGCCTCTTGGAATATGATGTATTGTACATGTCTCTGTGAGGTGGTGTGATGTTTGGTGTGAAAGTGCCAATAGGTCCCGCCCACACCAGAGGGGGAAACATTCCATTGAGATAAACTGAAACACTAACAAAATGCCTTTAGAAAAAAACAGTTCGAGCATGTCAAGGGATTATGTCAGAGGAAAAGGTAAACAATATTGACTAACTCAATATTGTCAGTCTATCTTGGTGTCCCTTCTCTTCACCTTGCACTTCTTGGAAAAATGATCCCACTGAATGACCAGAGGTGAAATACTTTATATTTACAACTCTTTGATCTAATCACCACCTAAGATCATCATTCAACCTATCAATCTTATTGCCTGTATCCACTTTTGTTCTCGTAAAGGCTCAGTTTTTCTGTCCGGAAGTTTATAAAAACATACTTCTGGATTCTTTATCATGTTGGTAGTGCATCCCACCACACAGCAGCTTTTAGGTGTTTTTCTGTTGTTTGCTAGGAGAAATAGACATTACATAATTGCTATAACTTGTATCTACATTAATTTACTGTATGTATCTACGTTTTTTTTATTGTAAAATATATATTGACGGAGAGACAGGAAACCGTCTCCTCTACTAATTGTATCTTCCTCTCTCTCTTCATCTCTCCGCTCCTTTCCTCTTCTTTTCTCTATCCTTGCCTCCTTTCTGCTCTATCTCTCTATCCTCACCTCACCCTCACCTCACCCTCACCCTCCCCCAGTAGTAATGGTGGGGTGGGGGGTGTGTGGGTCCCATATGGAGGAATGTCAGGTCAAATGATTTGTTGCTGGGGTTAATTTCTGCACAGCTGGACGCATAACATGTAAATAAAACAGAAGTGGTTCTCAGCAGGAGCGTGATGGGCTGGGGGTGAGGGGTGAGGGGGTGATGGGGAGGAGGGGTACCCAACACAGGGCTTTATGGAATATGATATTCCCTTTATTTAGATTAGTTTAATGGCAAAATACAATTCTGGATCGCACAATAGCACTTCCTTCCATAATAGATGGAGGGAGAGAGTAAGAGAGAGAGAGAGAGAGAGAGCGAGAGGGAGACAATAACATGTGGTTGGAAGAGCAGAGTAGAGAATAAATGAACAATTCTGATGAATTAGTTGCATTATAATGAATTAATGGTTAAGAAACATGGACCAAATATCAGGCAATTCTGAACTAATCAACAAAGAAAGCGGAAAATAGATATTGTAAATACTTGTTTTATATCTAATTTATAAGTTGTTACAGCATAATTTATAAAACCAGTAATGTTGGAGGAAAACATCGGCATCAATCATGAACAATGAATATCCAAATATAATAAGAAAACCTTCTGACTGAAGTATCTAGCGAATAGTAGCCATGATATAAATCATATCTCTCCACCAATCATTGTGGCATCCAGAACTAAGCAGAGTCACATGGGCCAGGGCTGACCTGATGCTCTACATGCAGACCATTGCAGGGTCATCGGATCGTTTGACCTTCCCACTGGCTTTGAACTTTAGCATCAGCCCAGACAGAGACAGAGCAGACATGGCGGCTCATGGTGAATAGACTGCTTTATGGATCTAAACTCCTCAAAAAAAGTTTGGAAACGTAATTTCGGTCGATTATTCCTCCCCTTTAATAATACCAATTGGTATTGTATTTTATATTGTTGGAAAGCCTGATTAGTCACCTTTACAACGAGGTACAACTTGTAAGGATCATGCATTCGTGGAATGAGCAACACAGCTAACCGTGTAGGTAGCGGCCCAAAAAAATGTGCCAAAATCCCCTGCAATATTCTTCTGTTGGTATTCACTCTCGTTTTGAGTTGCTTGGTGGATTGGATGATTGCACTCACCCACAGTAATAAGGAAAAAACACATATTGGCCATTTTTACACTTTATTCATTTTACACTGTCAGGGACCTCAGCGTGTGGAAGATCCATACGCAGTCACAACAGCTTGGCACCTCCTCCTCATGCTGGTCACTAGCCTGGTCACACACTGCTGTGGGATGGCATCCCATTCCTCAAACAGGATTTGCCGCAAGTCAGCCAACATGGTTGCGTTGGTCACTCTGGCACGTACAGCACGCCCAAGCTGATCCCACAAGTGTTCAATTGGGTTGAGGTCTGGACTCACGGCAGGCCATTCCATCCTCTCCACTCCCAAATTCTGGAGGTACTCTGTGATGATCCTGGCTCTGTGGGGGCGAGCGTTGTCATCCTGGAGGATGGAGTTAGGTCCCAGATTCTGGAGATATGGGATCGCCACTGGCTCCAGAATCTCATTCCGATATCTCACTGCAGTGAGATTGCCTTCAATGATGACAAGTTCTGTTTTGCCTGTGAGAGAGATACCGCCCCACACCATGACACTGCCATCCAGCTTCCGCAGACAGAACCTTGATTCATCACTGAACATGACGTTGCCCTACATTCTTAGGTTCCACTGTCGGTGCTGTCGACACCAGCGCAAACGGGTCTGACTGCGAAGGGCAGTCATTGCAGGCTTCCTGGCAGCCTTATAAGCACGAAGACCAGCCATGTGCAGTCTGTTCCTCACCGTCTGATCAGAGATCTGTCTGTGGTACCGTTGTGCAAATCTTGCCTGTAAATCTCTGGATGAAAGCCTACGGTTCCTCAGTGAAGCAAGGGTGAGGAACCGGTCTTCTTGGGGTGTTGTCTTCCTGGGACGGCCACTTCGTGGTCTGTCTTTGTCCTCACCAGTCTCACGGACCTTGGTCCTAAGTTTGGAAATGGTACCAGGGCTGACACCAAATAATGCTGCCACTCTGCGTACTGGAACACCAGCTTCCACTTGCCCTATTGCACGGGCCTTATCCTGAAGGGACAAACGTGGCACGTTTATGCTTGGAGCACAAACAAACTCAACAAAGTTGCAGGACCCATGCACACAAGTGCTGTCAATTAGGTGCCAATCAGGTGCCAGACACACACCTGTGACTGGCATACACCTGCCTGCACTTGAAGCTCAAAACGAGAGTGAATACCAACAGAAGAATATTGCAGGGGATTTTGGCACATTTTTTTGGGCCTCTACCCACACGGTTAGCTGTGTTGCTCATTCCACGAATGCATGATCCTTACAAGTTGTACCTCGTTGTAAAGGTGACTAATCAGGCTTTCCAACGATATAAAATACAATACCAATTGGTATTATTAAAGGGGAGGAATAATCGACCGAAATAACGTTTCCGAACTTTTTTTGAGGAGTTTATATAAAGCAGAGACACTCTGATGAATAAGATGGAGACATGAATGGATGGACAGATGGATGAATACATGGACGGGTAGATATATACACGTAGACACCGCATTGGCCGCTGCTATTCAGTGGCCGCCATACTAGTCAGGGGAAGCCGTGCCTCCTAATGCATGCAGGTCCATCGAGGCAGGAGGTCTATCCAAAGTCCATAGTTATCATCATAAGTCGCTGAATTTTTCAACTGATTTGGTTTGTTACAAATGCCAGACCTGTATTCATGGTAGAGGATACTTTGTTAAATGACATTTGTAAACAGTAAAATAATGTCAAACAATTTCTCGTCTGTGAAATGTTATTCCCTGTTAGCTTTGGCAGTTCTGCTTTTGGAACTTCCAAAAGCAGTGCGGACGTCGTTCCTACTATTGGAGCGGGACAGAACGGGTCAGAACCGCTGAGCAAGATGACAGTGGAAGAGACGCATCTCCCAAGACCGGATGTAGTGTCTACGTAGGGCTGGCCTTGATTTTTTTTCGATTGTTTTATAACAATATATCATTTGATAATGCTGGCAGTTTAAAGAGTATCCTGATAATGACAAATGAAGAAGACACCAGAGGGTTAATTCGTTAAACTTTAGAACAGTTTATTCACTAAAATAATGTAGATATTAAACACTACAAACATGCTGTAATAACCTTAATAAAACACACCTTTCAAATTATTTCAAATAAATAAAACTGAAAGCTGGGCAGCAAACATCTCACATGTTTTTCGAGGGAGACAAAAATAGGAAAGTGGCTCAAATGCCCTGTGCAACTTTAAGATAAAATAAAGTACAAAATATGAATTATGAAGTGGTTAAATCAGAGGTGGGCAAACTACAGCCAGCGGGCCACATACAGCCCGTTTTGTTGTTTAATCTGGCCGGTCGGGCATTTAAATTAACAACAGTCCTATAATCGGACTCAACTTAATTCATAGTGTTGTCCCTCGGTGGCACCGCGGCTAGAGTTCTCATTTGTCAGCTCTGCAGTCCTGGATTCAAATCCTGTGGAAAGCCTTTGCTTATAGCTAAGTCCCGTGAACGGTACAGTTAAATACGCCCAGAGACCATGTCCAAGTAGGTGTCTTGGTGGTGCTGTGGTCTGTGCTGGAGGTTAGCACTCAGGTTCGAGTCAGTGCACATACGGCCACCAAGAAGTGAGCACCAGCAGAACCCCCCCCCCCCCTCAGTGTGGTGTTACACCTAAAGGACTCTTGCTGACAACCGAGAGCTTGTGACTCTTTTTTTAAAGCATGAATCATTAAAGTGACTTGACTTTCTTCAAGTAGTTGGTTTCTTTGTAGTTGGGTCATTACACTAATGCTGCAGTGTTAAGTTAACATCTCTTATGTATTACACCTCAAGTGTTCGCCCTACCAATGTTAAAACATCATATTTTCAGATCCAAATTATTATTTGTTGCAGAGAGAGTGTATGACCACGGAACACATCAAACGAAACAACTGTAATAATAATAATAATAATTATTATTATTATTTTAAAAAGGAATATACTGGCTTTACTTCTCTTAAATGAAATCTGTAAACACTGTAAACCAGTCATTATGCAACACATTTTAGCTTGTGCACATCATTTAACACCATTATAGGTGTTTTGCCAGAAAGGAATCATGTCTTTCTTAATGAAGTACGATACTGCATTATTTATATCCTTGCTTCTTTTTGAACGTCTTTCATACGGGAAATGGCAGAAAATGACGACACAATCGATGCTTGTTTGGGCCTCGCTGCTTCTTGTGGAAGGGCTTTCTTGGCGGCGCAGCCCCATGTGTAGTCGCTGGGCGCTACCGTTTCAGGTGCTTCAATAGGTTGCTCGTGTTTCCCGTCTTGGTCGACACGTCCGACGACATGTAGATGCAGACGGTCGTTTTCTGCACCTTGTCGTTTTTAAAGTAACCAAACCAGTTCCATATAATAGACTTCGTGAAGCGCTTTTTGTCGACAATTTGTTGTTTGACACTTTGTAACTCGTGTTCCTTGCCGGTGTCACTCTGATGCTGTTGTTCTTTCTTTGTGTCGCTGTTGGTAAACAATGCCTCGTGCCGTGGTATAAAAGGGGCGTGTCGAGCCAAAACACTGCAGACTGATTGGCTGTTGTCACGTTTATTTCAAGTGCGTCATGACGCTGCTGTCAGATCTATCCAGATCGAAAAAAATCGCGAAGGCTGATAGATCGAGATTGACAAAAAGTGTAGCGCAATCTCGATACGAGATCGATTAATCGCCCAGCCCTATGTCTACGTGCATATATCTATGACAGATACAGTATATTGCTGATGGATAGATGGACTGATGAATGGATTAATAAATGAATGGATGGATGCATTCATTTCTCTCTCATCACAGATTTTACCAGGAACATTTATTTTTCTTCTCCTTCTTCCCTTCATTCTGTCACTTTCTTTATTTCTTTATTCTTCAACCTCTTTCTGTCTTTCTCTTCCTCTCTCTATCTCTCTCTCTCATTCATTCTTTCGTTCTTTCTGTCTGTCTTTCCTTCCTTCATTTCCTTCTTCCTACCAGCCTCTTTCCGGTCAGAACCCCTGAGCAAGAAGCCAGTGGAAGAGATGCATCTCCCAAGTCCGGATGCAGTGTCTATGTGTATATATCTATGACATGGATGGATGGACAGATAAATGGATGGATGCATTCATTTCTTTCTTATTAGTTCCTTCCTTCATCCCTCCCTTACTTCCATTTAAATATGTGAATATATTTAATCTGTTTCTGTGTTTGCATGAAGTCACATATTTTGCCTCGCCCAGATAGATGGATGGATGAAGAGATCAGTGGAACTGGTGGAATCAGTCAACTGGTGAAAGAAATGTTAACAAATGGCAAACAAATAAGAATAATAAGAGGAGGTCTAAATCTTCTTCAGGGAATCAGTTTGGTTGGTGTTGGTTCCCTGTTGAACCAGTGAGGGGCACTGTGTTCGACAGAGCAGTGTGTTCCTCTAGGTATGACACCACAGAGACTACAAACAAACCATACTTTGACCTCAGGGGGAGGGGCTGTGTGCACTGTGCACTGTGCATAGTGTGTGTCTGCATATATGTGTGTGTGTGTGTGTCTGTGTGTGTGTGCGTGTGAGTGTGTGCATGTGTGTGTGTGTGTGTGTGTGTGTGTGTGTGTGTGTGCATTTGTGTATAAATAAAGGCTTTCTTTTATGTATTCTGAAACATTCCACCAGTGGACATGATTTAAATTCCTCTGATTTTCTTGGCAGCTTCCACAGCAGCTCCTTTTATGTTTGTATCTCGGTGTAATGGTCTCACACACACATACACACACCCGCACGCACACACACACACACACCAATCACAAGCACAGTGCAGGTTTGCTTGCCAAATTGAAAGAGCATGTGTATTTTGGGTGATTTCTAATTAACAAGTATCAAAAGCCCCCTCTAACCCCCCCCCCCCTCTCTCTCTCGCTCTCTCTCGCTCTGTCTCTCTCTCTCTCGCTCTCTCTCTCTCTCCATCTCCTTCACTCTCTCTCTCTCTCAACATAGCGCTGGTGTAAATATAGTCTCTCATCCTTTTTGATGTGTTGACGTGAGAGTGTGCCAGTTGACAGTGTGCCCAGTGGAGGAGGAGGGGGGGTGGGGGGTGACGGCGGGGTGATGGGGGGTTAGGGTCTTAATTTGGGCTAATGCTAATGGTGGCGGAGAGACTCACATTAGACGCAACAGCCATTGACATGCAGGTGCACGCTGTCATGTCCCGCATCACTCTAGTCCAGGGTACAGAGGCTTGACTCCCTCCCTCTCTCTCTCTCTCTCTCTCTCTCTTTCTTTCTCTCCATCTCACTCTCTCACTTCCTCTCCATCACTCTATGGGTCTCTCTCTTCCTCCTCATCTCCCTCCCATCTCTCTCTATACCTATCTCTCTCTGATATGTAATAAATATACTTTGTATCTTAGTGTATCTATTTTTATCTTTCTTTTATCTGTCATTAATTTACCCCCGAAAAATATACATTGTCGCATCAATGTTGTCCTCTATTGTGAAGCTTATGTTATAATTTTGGGAAGAAAATAGGGTTTAGCAAGGGACTGAAACCAACCAACACACACACACACACACACACACACACACACACACACACACACACACACACACACACACACACACACACACACACACACACACACACACACACACACACACCCTGCCCCTTATCGCAGTCCGACAGTTGTCAGGAATCACCAGTGTAGGCCTTAGTAGAGAGAGAGAGAGAGAGAGAGAGAGAGAGAGGGAGGGAGGGGAGAGAGAGGCGGGCGAGTGAGCGAGCGGGCGGGCGAGCTGGCCTGGGGATATGGATCAAAGAGAGCGAGCCGGGGAGCGACGCAGTGCCTCTGATCCCCCTCCACCACCACTTTATACTCTCTCTCTCTCTCGCTCTTCCTCTCTCTCACACACACACACACACACACTGCAATCTTGAACACACATCCAAATGTTCTGCTCTCATCACAGATTTTACCAGGAACATTTATTTTTCTTCTCCTTCTTCCCTTCATTCTGTCTCTTTCCTTATTTCTTTATTCTTCATCCTCTCTCTGTCTCTCTCCATATCTCTCTCCATCTCCCTCTGTCTCGCTCTCTCGTTCAATCTTTCATTTCTTTCCTTCCTTCATTCCTTTTCTCCTCCCTCTTTTTCTTTCCTTCTTTCCTTTCTGCCTTTTAAATGTATGTGTGTTGATATCTGTTTTTGTGATTTCAAGTTAATGTCAAATTACAAATAGTTTCTTGTGTTGTTGTCTAAGTTGTGTGTAATAGATGATAGTAGATGATTTTTTTTCTTCTTTCTTTTTTAACTCGTCGCTATGACAACAACTTCCATGCCTGCCCTACTTAGGCAGGGATGAGCGGCCCTGTGTGTGTGAGTGACAGAATGAGGGAAACACTAGACTAGATTTAGACGTATAGGCCTATTTGTCAGGAAGCATGGTTGAAATAAAACCAGCTTTATATCACAGGCTAGCCTAGGGGAAGCCGGACATGAAAGCGTGTGCGTTCGTGTACGTGTGTGTCCATTTGTATGTTTTGTGTGAGCGTGAGTGTGTGTGTAGATGTACAATTGTGCATGTGTTTTTGTTTGTGTGTGAGTGAGTATGTACGTGTGTGTGTGAGAATGTACAATTGTGCGTGTGTGTGAGTGTGTACATGTTTGTGAGTGTGTACATATATGCACGTGTGTGCTGTATTAGCAGCTGGGGGGAAAGCAATGGCTATTATCTATTTGCATATTTCACTCGGCGAAAAGCCGCCATAGGCCTGGTGTGAATGCTGCATCCACTCTCATCCAATAAGATCCTGGAGAATTGGCTGCACGAGTCAGGCCCAATTCTCCAACATTCAATTTGAGGAGGAGGAGGAGGAGGAGGGGGGGGTGCTGTGAATGGCTCGTGTAAATTACATTCCCAACGACGCCACATCCAGGCTCCCTAAATTGAATTTCTGCCCGCGGTGCGCGCTGGCTGCTCCCACCGACGGTTTTGAAGACGGTTGTTAACAGAAATTTGTGCGCCCAGAAAAAAAATTATATATACACATATTTCTATACGATAACGATGTAGGAACGCATATTTCCGCCAACAACTGAGAGGGGAGGGGGGGGGGGGGTTCGCTGGCATCTTCGGAAACAACAAAGTGAGTCCGCAACCCACGCGGCACACAAATGAATTAAATCCTATTTGCAAATGAGTCATTTCTTTCTTTTTGCATTTGATGGTATTTGGGTTTCCGATAATCAACTGGAATGTTGTGTATGCGCGGACATGTACGGAGGTAGGTGTTGGAGGCGAGCGGCTCTGCTATAAGCTGCAGCGTGCGGCTGGAGGCTGCGGATGCAGAACAGCTGGGACATTGCTGCGGTGTGGAGGATACGGTGGCAGGTTGTGCTAAAATATAACCTAAAATATAACCCCACAATGCACAGCAAGAGTTAGAAGAAGAAGAAGAAGAAAAACGAACCAGGACTGCTTTTCCTGCATATTGTTCGTGTTTTTTGATTCACATTTATTTTGTTAACATATTGCCGATGTTACGTTTGTATTTTATTATAGCGGTGAAGTATTCTGTTCTAAATCCCAGAGAGAGGTTTCTTTCAATGCAGTGTGCTGCTTAATTTGTTACACACACAAAATGTCAGCAATAAAAATGGAAATTAAGGCTCAAACCATGCAGAAACAAACATCCACAACAACTTGCATAAATTACACAAACACACAAAATATCTGTCCGTCTGCATGTCTGCCTGCCCTTCTATTCGTACATCTGTCTGTCAGGCTGGGACTGCCTCTCATGTCGAGTGTAAACCAATACTAAACAGAGGGGCGGTACAAATGTTTTTGTTTTTTTCCTTCAATTCGGGGAGTAATAGGATTATGGCCCTGGGAAGGAAGGGAGGAGGAGGTGACAGATGAGGATGGTGATGGTGAGGAAAGGAGAGCTGGAAGAAATGATGGGGATGAGGAGATATGATATTAAGAACATAGACTGGGGGTGAAATGTCGTGTATACACTCAAGCCATTATGCATTTAACTCCATGAAAGACATGAAACAAAATAACACATTGTTATTATTATGTTTTGGTAATATTTAGCATGATCTTTTTCCACATCCATGGAGTGGTTGCTACGACTTTTATTCACAAAATAAAATATATTTCAACTAGTCTGTCAGCGAAATTATTATAAAGAAGAAAAGACCACTTTTATCTACCACTTTTAATTCACGGTCACAAGTATGCAGAATCTAAGTATAATAGAGTGCGTTGTGAGGGCCTGATCCCTGATCCACACATGGCTGCAGAGGCATGGTGTGGTACTGCCCGAGCAGGACCAGGACAGTCCACTGGGCCAGTCTCAGAGTAGGGTAGTCTCTGTTTTGAACTATATACTTATTTGTGGACTTTTATTAGGAGTGGGAAAGCATGGCCTTGTTGGTGGATCCCAAGAAGAAGATTTTTGTTGCATTTTGTTCCCCTCCCCTTTCCCCACATCCTTTTTTTAAATAAAATTCCTACGTTTGTTACGCTGCAACCCTGGTTCTGTCTGCTTTATTCCGATTGGTCAACCCACTACACTGTCTGGCTAGGCCGGACAGCCACAGTGTATCTATACTATAGTCTCTCCTTGCCCTGCACTGGGCCAGGGCCTGGTGGTTCAGTAATCCCTCCATGCAACAGAGCCAGGACTTGTTCCCGTAGCGCTCCTCCAGAGAGAGCAAGAGAGAGAGAGAGAGAGAGAGAGAGAGAGAGAGAGAGAGAGAGAGAGAGAGAGAGAGAGAGAGAGAGAGAAGGGGGTTGAAGCACACCACCAGTTATTGTAAAGAAAATCTTCCCCTCTCGTGTTTTACTGCAGACTAACATTGGCGTAGTAGAGAGCATTAACACACAGCAACACCGAGACCAACTTCCTGCCATTCTACCGCATGACTGCTGAGAGAGAGAGAGAGAGAAATGAAAGCATATTCATTCTCAGCTTTGAAGAGACATGAAGAAATGTGGATTTTCATAAGAATGAAAAAGTAATTGCAGACAAATGTGCCATTGAATCCGTTCTGCGTCTCTGTTTAGCACCATTGCAATCGTGTTTTCTGCCTGTTAGGGAGATTCTGCTGTTCAGGGTGGGCCACGCCATGGCCAGTTCCTGGCTCAGTAATTGCGTGTAATTTTCCTGCTCATTTATTGATTTGCGTAGCAATCCCCCCACCCCATACGCACACACACAATTAAACACAGACACACAGAATACTATGTGGACTGGCTGTGGATCCAAGAGACATACAGACTGATGTTTTGGTGTATGATCTGCTATTTCCTCAGTCGCATTAACACAAACAAGAAGCAAGTGTGTGTGTGTGTGTGTGTGTGTGTGTGTGTGGGTGTAGAATGAAGTCGATGCATCAACATATGACATACATATTCAAACACATGCGCAGACACGCATTACACATAGACATGCGCACACACATGCACACACACACACACATAACTGTGCGTAGCCTCAAGCCTGCTGTCCACATACTTTCAAAAACATTTTCTTCCCATTTTTCTTCCATTTTGAGTGATGAGAACAAGGATCTCTCAAGTGGAGCCGCTGTGTCCCCGTACAGGAGAGTGCTGTGTGTAAGCAGCACCCTGAGGTGTCGGAGACCAGGGACAGAGACCAGGGGCAGAACAACCTTCCTCTTACCTTCCTCTAATTGAACTTGTGGTTCCAAGAGACAGAGAGACAAGATCTGATAGGGAATCTGTACTTTACGATTTGGTATGATTTGGTATTGGTCAACATTATTGAGCACCCCCCAAAAAAACACTGCTGTTGTAGATTCTCTATATTATATATTATGAATAAGCCTTTATAGCTGAATTAAATGATTCCAAACCAAATGTTGACACAATGACAACAGAATGAAGCTATCAGCGACAAGTCATTAGTCACCCACATGAAGAGCAACATCTGTTCTCTCCCAGATATAGAGGAGACTCAGACAGACCGAACAGAGATTATGCTCGTTTTCTTTTCTCTGACGTGTTTTTTCCTGCGTATTAGCGGTTCCCACCACCCCCACCCCACCCTCCAGTACAGTACAGGAGGGACTGCGCTCCTGACGGGTTAAACATCTTTGTGGTTTAAAAGTGTCAAAGTCAGAATCCATTCAGAGCCGCGGTGTCTGACAATCCAGTTCATTAGAGAGACTGCTGGGTGCTGAGGGTTGAAATTAATTGTGGAAACGTTATCATGACTAATTCCCCCGCTAGCAGCTGGGTATTGGCACGCGCGATGCTTGCTGACTTAGACTGACTTTTTTTTCATTTTCATCAAAGTCACTCAAGAGACGCTTTTAATTACAAGAAGAACAGGAGCCACATGGGGTTCTGATCCACATCTACATGACGATATTAATAATATGAATATTAACAATAAGCCAGAGTGTCAGTTAGCACGCCCTTTTATCCAAAATGACTATTTTTAAATGCATGACATGGACAACTTTGGGATATTTCATTCTGTCCTGGACCCTATTTTCGAATCATTTGGGAGACATCAGACAACAATTTTTGAAATTGTTACAGTATTGAGCGAGAACATTTAAAAACATAGAAAAAAAATTATCATTTTGTTATTGTGTCAAACCAGGTCTCATACAAAGAGAAGTCTTAGGCCCGGTGTCCACAAGATGCGTTCTGGCAGTGCCTATTTTCAATCCAAACTCTATGAAGTTCACCGTTACAGCGCTCAGTGCCATCGATGCAAAACCACCCTCGGCGTTCAGCTTTTTTCCCCGCTCCCAGTGCTCTCAGTTGAAAATAGTTCAACTTTTTGAACAGCGCTGTCACTTCTCTCTTGTCGGCTATATTAAAATCGAGGAGAGGGCGGGACATACGATATCAACACTGTCAACAATGGCGGAGGAGAACCTAATACTGATTGTCACAGACAACCCAGTGATTTACGATATGTCACTGAAAGGTTACCATGATCAAACCAAAAAATCTAAAGCCTGGAGGGATGTTGCCACATCTGTCGTGATTTCAGGTGAGTGTCTTTTTGTCACAGTGGTATTTCTAATCAATTAGCTACCTTTTAGGCTGCTGCGAATGCCAGGACGCGATTTCTTTCCATCGTTTCAAAGGAATTTCTAATAGAAATAGGCGGGATATGCAAGTGTGACGTCACAACGAAGGAATGCGGAAGCGCTAGAAGAATCGCTAGAAGAAGAAGTGCTTGAGAAGCGCCCTGAAAATGCGGTCGTGGGCACTGCCACCGTTAAAAACGCATCAGGCCTTACATCTCATGAGATGAAAAGAACGATGGAAACATGACCGAGATTTGGAAAGAGGAGTTCCAGTAAGAGTTTGTTGTGTTGGACTATAGAAAGCATAGCTTCGTGTTATCTAAACTATTTTTGAAGTCATGGCAATATTTAGCTGATTTTGACATTGTGAGCTTTCGCAGGATTTCAGAGCAAGAGTTTTTTGTGTGAGATTGGTTAAGACACAATAACAAACCTAGATCAAATAAAAGGTAAAGAAAAAGGTTTTAGTCCTCACTAGGGATCATTTCCATAATGTTGTCAGACATTTATAATAACAATCTGAGCCTGTCAGCACTGTCAAAACATACACTTTTAGAGGACATACATTGCCCCAAAGGGTTACAATGCAGACGTTGCATGGCTGACGGCTGAAGCGTTCTCCCTTAATACCAATAAAAATTAATATTTGTGTCATTAGTCACTTAGAAAATCACTCAATCAAAGTCACTCAGGAAAATTGGCTCCAGGTTGAAAAATCCAGAAGTTATTCTTTAAGGAGCAGCCAACAGGTTTGGTTGCGGACATGGGGGTTCGAACCCAGAACCTTTTGACTGGGTATGGCAAATACCACACTAACAAAATAACAAAGGAGTAATCATGGTGACTTTCCTTTTTTGCTTCATGAGGAATGCACTATTTAGTCTATTTCAATGATTTTATTCAAAGTAGGGATGCACCGATACCGATACCAGTATTCGGTATCGGTCCGATACTGTGCTCATGTACTCGTACTCGTTAAACTACTCCGATACAACCGCACCGATACCACTTTGGCAACGCAACGTTAACCTTGTAATATTGTTAGCCAAGGAATATTGAAATAAAGAGATGCAACCGAGTTGGCGTTTATGGATGTTTAATAGCAACGAGAGATCGCATGAGATCAGAACCGCGAATTAACGGAGCCCCCCCCCATCAGAACCGCGAATTAACGGAGCCCCCCCCCCCCCCCCCATCAGAACCGCGAATTAACGGAGAACCCCCCCATCAGAACCGCGAATTAACGGAGCCCCCCCCCACCAGAGACGCTGACTCGGAGCCCAGCGTCTCACGGGAGCGTCATCATTGCGCATCCTTGGCGCAACATCTGTGATGTCCACCAATGTCCTAAACAACAACACGTCCTTGGTACCGAATATCCGACTGACGTATGTTGGATGGTTCTGAATAGGTTACATTTAATTGAAATTATTAATTATTAAATTATTAATTGAAGTTATATTTGTTTAATTTGTTCACAGTCAGAAAGTGAGGAACATCTGATTGAAAATAAAACATGTTTTCAAAGTCATTAGAACTGTAATGGTTTTATTAAGTACTCGGTATCGGTATTCGGTATCGGCAAGTACCCAAATGTAAGTACTTGTACTTGTACTCGGTCTGAAAAAAAGTGGTATCGGTGCATCCCTAATTCAAAGCAACTTACAGTGACTTCAGATAGGAACAGGTAGGATTTAACGCTTGGACACGGGGTTCTTCCAACCAGACCCCAACCAGACCCCACACAATATAAAAACAACAAGAACAACAACACACAGACTCACACACACACACACACACACACACACACACCTGTGGGGAGAGTCCATTGCTGACCGGGGTCATGTGATTGGCGGACACGGCCGTGGTCATGAAGCCGTCGGAGTACCCGGAAAATCCATGGCGATTGGACGAGAGGCCGTAGGTGGAGCCTGCGTCGGCGGCTGAGATCCCCCCCTGATGCATGGAGGAGGGGGGCAGAGGCTGGGGCCGGTGCACTGTGCTGCCCCCATCTGACCGGAGGTTAAACACATACACACAAAGAGTAGACTATTTCAATGACGTTACCTTTTATGTGGGGAGACTCCCCTGCCATGGCTTAATACTACTAATTACTCAAATCTCTTCCTGAAGTAAAAGTAGTAATATCACACTGGAAATACTAGTCCTGCATTAAAAATGTAACTTATTTTCTTACAGTACAAATGTATTACCATCAAAATATACTTAATGTTTAAAGTACCAAAAGTAAAAGTACTCATGCAGAATGCAGAATGGCCCTTCAGAATAATATACGGTATAATATATTATTGGATTCGGATTATTGATGCATTAATAAAACATCTCTGCATGTTCACATTATTATCACTGATTGTTATTGTCTCAACCCATTTCAGCATCAGCTGTAGCATCAGGCCCCACAAACATAGACCCAGTCCAACAAAGACAAGGGAGTCTTTCTGCGGGAGTCCATCCAGAGAGTCCTACAGCTACAGCTTCTTCCCGCCACCCATCCTAGCCATGTGTCTCAAATCGGTGGTCAAGAAAACTGAGACTGTTCTGCCTACCCTGCCCCCTCCAGGCTGTCCACTTCCTTGCTCTCACAGAGACCTGGATCACCGCCACTCCCCTCTCCACTGCCTACTCTTTGTCCCACATCCCCCGACCCACTGGGCGAGGAGGGGGAACGGGACTCCTCATCTCCCCAAAGTGGTCATACCAGGTCCTTTCCCTGGAACACCTGACCAGATCTACACTTGAACTCCATGCTGTGTCTGTTACCCTTCCAATCAAGCTCAACATTGCCGTGATCGACCACCAGGCCCTCTCGGCAACTTCTTTGATGAGATGGATACCCTCCTTAGCTGTTTTCCTGAAGATGGAAATCAGACTCTGCTGATGATCTCTCTCCCTACCTCCTCTCAGATTTCACCTCTACTGTGTCAGCAGGAAATTCTGCCTTCTACCTTGCAACGATCAACTCTTCCACCTCCAACACGACGAAACTTTTCTCCATGTACTCTTCCTTCCTCAACCCTCCCCTCGTCCTCCCTCCTACCTCACAGCTGATGACTTTGTCACCTACATTACAAAGACATCACCTCCTCTTTCACCCCTGCTGCTATACTCCCTCCTACATCCACCCCTGTCAGCCTTACCTGCTTCGCCCCTCTCTCCTCTGAAGAAGTCAACAGGCTTGTTGCATCCAACCACACCACCACCTGCTCCCATCCTCCCTTGTCCAAGACATTTCGGGCGACATCCTGCCCTTCCTCACTACCCTAATCAACACCTCCCTCAATTCAGGCCTGTTTCCAACCACCTTCAAGACCAGAATCAAGCCACTTCTCAGGAAACCCACCCTCGACACCACCGACACACGGAACTACAGACCTGTATCCCTCCTTTCATTCCTCTCCAAAACCCTAGAATGTGCTGTCTCTACACAACTATCCTCCT
This sequence comes from Coryphaenoides rupestris, assembly GCA_002895965.2. NCBI lineage: Eukaryota > Metazoa > Chordata > Actinopteri > Gadiformes > Macrouridae > Coryphaenoides > Coryphaenoides rupestris. The sequence goes on from PIJE02000001.1 coordinate 251,350, forward strand.
ATCTCTCTCAAAACAACCTGCTTGACCCTCATCAGTCAGGCTTCAAGGCCGCACACTTTGGCAGAGCTTGGCATTGCTAGATCTGCATTATCCTGGTTCGCTTCCTACCTGACAGAATGCACCTATCAGGTCACATGGAATGGCTCCCTGTCCAGACTCTGCACACTTGACACCAGAGTCTCCCAAGGCTCAGTACTAGGACCCCTTCTGTTCTCCTTATACACTAGATCTCTAGGTTCTGTCATTACATCCCACTGCTTCTCCTATCACTGTTACACAGATAACACCCAACCTACTTGCCACCATTGAGGACATTGAAGTCTCCCCTTCACCAACTGCAAGGAACCTTGGTGTGGTACTGGACGACCAGCTGTGCTGCAATGCCAACATCTCCTCTGTGGCCCGATCTTGTAGAATTGCTCTCTACAAAATCAGCAGGAACCGGCCCTTCCCTCAGAACCCCCTGCACTTGGGCACTCCACTCAACAACTTCGGCTAGACGACTGGTAACACCTTCACTAAGAACAGGCAAACATTGCTCTGCCAAGTTTCAACTCTTCTCTGTTCTGGCACCGCAGTGGTAGAATGAGCTCCCAGCTGACGTCAGGACGGCGGAGTCGCTCACCAGCTTCCGCAAGAGACTCATGTTCAGAGTTCAGCTGGACTCTGCATAACCCCCCCCCCCCCCCCCTTTTCCCTCTCCTAACACTAGCAGTAACTTGTGTGTTTGTACGTCTTGGCATTTTTAATGGTGTACTTAGCATTGTTTTGCATATTTTCTTTTCTGTTGGTAATGCACTTAGAATGGCACTTCTGCTCTTATCCAGACAACCTAGCAATTATTAAACTCGTTCTATTAATCTTTCAATTATGAATGCTTGAAACCTGCTCTGTACTTATCTTTATGTACCACAGTGATATATTGCTGTTTCTTTCAACAAATGTGTCGCTTTGGATAAAAGCATCTGCCATATGCCCGGAATGTAAATGTAAATGTAAATAAAATAGCAGAAAATAGAAGTACCTCAGATTTGGACTTAAGTACAGTACTTGACTAAATGTACTTACTTTCCACCTTCACTCAATTCACAAATGCATTTTTTTCAACAGACAATTATCTATAGTCAATCAATCCTTCAGTTTCAGCCAATCACATAAGCGTAGATTTGAGGTGGGTATGATTGAATGTGGTCAAATAGTGTAACATATTTAGTCCAGTCAAAAATATCTAATCAGAGCCAACCAGAATCACGTTTGTCCAATGAGATCAGGACAAAACCTCAAGTAAATGCCAACTAACTGAAGATAAATAACTCAATAACTCAAATAACTCACGCCTGCTAAGTTTCAAGTCCAACAAAGTTGGACACACCCGTTCGACATCTAATAGCAGTGAATTGACTCTTTGATATAAGTGATGTGCTGTGTTACAGTTGTGTTACCTTGTGCACTCGTGGGATAGCTGGACTCTGGTAGTTGGTATGTTGGCAGCGTTGGCATTCCCGTGGGAGGGAAACCGCCTGGCAACAGATGATTGAATGCTGCAAGCTGATTGGCTCCCGCTTGCTTGCGCCACCTGGCCCGTCGATTGCTGAACCACACCTGCAGAAAGTAAATTAAGTGATATGTGAATGTGTGTACAACTGTGTGTGCTTGTGTGTGTGTATGTGTGTGTGTGTGTATGTGTGAGAACATTTGTGTGACAAATTGAGCGTGATGATTTTTTCACACACGCAAGCACACACAATTATGATTATCTATGATTATCTAATTACATTTTCTCCTCTCCACCTTTTTCATATTTGGAGTTTCTTGACAAGGGATGTAACATTGGGTGTTTTTCTTTTTTTAATTCTGAAGAGGAGACCCACAGGCCAGACAGCCGACAGACAGCCTACAGGAATGACGTCTGGAAAACTAACACAAACACACACTTGTACGTAGACACACTCAAGTAAACACACCAGAACCACGTCACTGTAAGTTTAAACACTTTATTTTAATTATCTATCACACTATATTTTCTATCACACTTCAAGACGTGTGGATAATATCGCTGTAGTCCTAACCAGCTACCATGTGACTTCAAAGGAACCATTATATTGCCAGTCTGTGTATTATAATATCCATATATTATAAGTCTAATGTCGACTTCAGAGGAAAGCAAGCGACAGGGTGTTACATGCAACAAGATCACAAACTAGCCTTCACATGCATGTACAGAAACTTGTGAACATGCTAACACACACACACACACACATACACACACACACATACACACACACACTCACTCCCATGCGCCCATGCTACAAATGCATGGACTTACTGTTTTGTATAAGATGCTTTGAATAAGTCATAAAAGCGTCCACCAAATGGCATAAATTACACACTCACACAAACTCATACACACACACACACATCCACATACAGACATGCACAAATACAGACATACATAATGCACAATGCACACACACAAACACACACACACAGGACGAACGCAAGCGTAACCTGCTTTCAACTCAGCAAGACATTAATTACCTCCACCCTTAATTAAACAGTGAGGAGAGGCCTTTATCTGTGGGTGGGTGTGTATTTGTGTATGTATGTGTGTATGTATGTCTGTGTGTGTTCTTTAACAGAGAGAGAGGCAGAATCGAACACAATCCTTGGTGATGTCATATCTTGTACATATAGGATATCATAATGCATCGTGGGATTTTTGCGACACATTGAGTTAATGCGCTCGTACTGTAAAATCCTAAATCAACATAAATACACCATAACCTAGGTGTGGGGCATTGCCTAACCAGTGCACACAGGTTAAACCAGCCATCAACACACACACTCAGAAGAGCGCTAGCATGTACCAGCTACTCTCTCATTTCATTCTAGATGTCTACAATCTCTGCAATGCACCATATTATTCATCATCCTGTGTCCTCTGGAGGAGCCCTAGAAACAATTTGGTGTTGGGTGTATGTTGAGTGTGTGTGGTCGGTGGCTGGTTTAAGCAGCAGTTAGCTTGCTGCTGCATGCCACTAACGTGGCTTTTCTGATGGTGATGGTGAACAATCTTGAGATTGTAGACATGTAGAATGAATGACAGCACAGATGGTACGTATGTAGCTAGCATGCTATGGCTCTCCTGTGTGTGTGTGTTGATGGCTGGTTTAACCTGTGTGCACTGATTAGGCAATACAACACAGGTGTGCAGCCCCACCCAACCGCAGACTCTAGCTGGATCAGGTGAGGCTGCCTAAACCAGCCACTAACCACACACACTCCACACTAGGCTAATAAAAATTAATTGTTTTGCTGTTTTGATAGATTTGATGTCTTGCATGAGAAACGCTGTAGCAGTTTCATTACATTTTATGTTTTGGGCAGACGCTTTTGCCAACAGCCACTTACAATGAGTACATTCGAAAGAGTGAAAAACAACAATAATAGGTTACCAGAACAAGTTTAGTCATAATTGCTAGGTTAACAGCAAGGGAGCTAGGATAAGATGCTACACAATGCTAAGTACTATTTTTAAGTGCCAGGACATACAAAGCATCTGCATGTATGATGAATCATTTCACGATGAATTAACATGACCAAAAAAACATTATGCTTCCAAAATGGAGGCGGTCACTGTGATGTGGGTGTGTGTGTTCAGAATTTGAGGAGATACGATGTATCAACATACAGTATGACATTTGGTACATCTTCAAACACATGCGCAGACACGCATTGCACATGCACGCGCACACACACACACACACACACACACACACACACACACACACACACACACACACACAGAACTCTGCGTAGCCTCAAGCCTGCTGTCCACATACTTTCAAAAAAATTCTTCCCATTTTTCTTCCATTTTGAGTGATGAGAACATGTCTCGTGGAGCCGCTGTGTCCCCGTACAGGAGACTGTGTAAGCAGCACCCTGAGGTGTCGGAGACCAGGGACAGAACAACTTTCCTCTTACAATTGAACAACTTCCCCCAACTCTCTTTTTCTCACACCTCCCTTTCCCTTCCACCCCCCCCCCCCCCCCCCCACTCTCGCTTTCCTTCTCCACCCTTCTCTCTCCACCCTCCTCTCTCCCTCTCTCTCATTCCACTCTCCTTTCCCACATACCCCCCTCTCTCTCTCTCTTTCTCTCTCTCTCTCTCACACACACACACACACACATTTTCCTCTCTCTGCTTCTCTCTCATTCCACTCTCTTTCTCACATATCCCCCTATCTACCTCTCTCTCACATTTCCCTTTCTCTACCTCTCTCTCATCCCTCTCTCCCTCTCTCTCTCTCTCTCTCTCTCTCTCTCTCTCTCTCCCACATTTCCCTTTCTCTACCTCTCTCTCTCATATTACCCTCTCTCTGCCTCTCACACGCTCTCACTCTCACTCAGTCTTTCTCTCTCGTTATCTACTTCACTTTCTGTGCTTTGTGTGTGTGCATGTGCACAGATTGTGCATATTGGCATGCAAGTGCACGTGATTCCGGATCATGCGTGACGGCGCAAATCCAGAAGTGTTTGAAGAGGTGGTGTGTGTGTGTGTGTGTGTGTGTGTGTGTGTGTGTGTGTGTGTGTGTGTGTGTGTGTGTGCATGGAAAGCAGCTTGGTGCTCTGAAATCACTCCACAATGTCACCTTGGAACTGAACTCCCCCTCTCTCTCTCTCTCTCTGTCTCTCTCTCTCTCTTTTTCTCTCTCTTACTGTTTTAAATAAAATAAATCCCGATCCCCTTGTGAGCAATTGGATTCTCTGTAACTCGAGAAATCGACAGTGAGTTGAACAGCCAATTAAAAAGTCAACGGTATCATGTTCCTGATTACACATTGCCTTCCATGGCCAGGCACATAGCTCCTACTTTGATGTCTTTATAGAGGAACAGTTATTTTAGAGTACATTTAAAAATAACCTGCCCCGCAATGCCAATAACCTTAAAAATAATTCGATTTTTCAGTTTCACAACAAGCTTCGCTTTTAATCTTCTATGGGGTGTTGAGAAAATTATGAACATTTTGGAATGAGTGTTATATAAGTCCACGTTGACAAGCCACCTATCTTTTTCGTATGTTAAGGTTTTCAATGTTATCATTTGTCAATTCCTACAGGTAAATATTTGGTAAATATATGTGTTATGTATATTATAAATTAATTCCACCAAACACCTAACTAAACAGATCAACTGATCTGTTTTTTGCAGATCTACTCATCTGAATCATGGCTCTGTAGTATACACAAACAACAAGGACCATGATGTACTTCATGCTTCACACTTCACATGTAGACACACGCCTAATTTGTGAACGTCTCCCTGTGCCTTGAGTGTACGCAGGGTGCAATACAGTGGGTAGGCGCAGGGGGCAGTATACCAAAGTTCGTCTGATGTGTAGAAGAAGTAGTAGAACACTAGAGTGGTGAATACTGAAGATGCTTTTCATCGTCCATTTCTCTCATCGGTAGAATGAGAGGAACATACTCTCGTCACGTTAGGATAAGTTTAACGGTCTGATGTACTATCTATGCGTGCCTCTGTTTAATGTTTTCTGTCATCTGCTATATATTAGCAATACCTCCTCTACTGTCGCCATGGTTATTGTTGCTGTACAAAATTGAAAGTAGTTGTCAATGTATTTCCAGTCAGGTAGAAAGTCGAGCAAGTAAAAACAATGTAGCTTGCATAACGTTCGCCTACGTACATACTTACACAACGAAACAGGAGAATATCATCACTGACTGCCTGTTTGGCCTTGATAAAACAATGGATGAGTGACAATCTTTTAAACTTAAAGACAAAAGACAAAACAGAGATACTACTGCTAGGACCTAAATGCAAGAGAGAGAGAGACTTTTCAATAGGCCTGAGAACCTGGTGCACCAGACCAAATCAGAGGTTAATAGTCTTGGTGTCATTTTAGACTGATTTAAGCTTTGAAGCCCATATAAGCAAAGTGACGAAGACAGCATTCTTCCATCTGTGAAATGTCACCAAAGTAAGGCCGTTCTTAACAAAGCAGGATGCTGAGAAGTTGATTCATGCTTTCATTACTAGCAGGTTGGACTATTGTAATGCCCTCTTCACTGGCCTAGCAAAAAAGCTGATCGGAAATCTTCAGCTAGTTCAGAACTCTACCATCAGACTTTTAACAAAGTCTGACGAGAGAAAAGAGAGCACATTACTCCTGTTTTAGCTACCCTGCACTGGCTACTCTCTCTGTCTCTCTGTCTCTCTCTCTCGCGCTCTCTCTTTCATTTTCCCTGGACTTGACTGATTCATGTGTATGTGTTGTCAAGAATCCAAGTTCTCCCAAGAGAGATCCAAGCATCTCTCTCCCTCTATCTCTCCCTCTCTCTGTAATATTGTTCTGAAACTACGGGAGAGAAAGAGAGGGAGAGAGAGAGAGAGAGAGAGAGAGAGAGAGAGAGAGAGAGCGCGCTGGGAAGAAACGATCGTAGCCAGGACGAGAAAGAGTGAGAAATCCTACAGGAATGCACCACCAGCTCACCCTATCCCCATGCGCCATGCTCCGTACCTTCCAGCTGTTGCAATAACTCCAACTCTGTGCTCCTACACCACCACCACCACCACCAACACCACCACTCCATGCAGAGAGAAAGCCAAGCTGTCAAACCCCCAGAACAGCTGGTAGACTTAGGGTGGTGGGGGGGTGGGGGGGGTATTTTTCGGCGGGTTAATTTGGTGTGTGAATAGAAGTTTGAGCTCATCGGGGTAAATGTGTGGGAGGGTGGGGGTGAACGGACAAAGCCGGTGTTGAAATGGTGAAGACGAGTGTGTGTGTGTGTGTGTGTGTGTGTGTGTGTGTGTGTGTGTGTGTGTGTGTGTGTGTGTGTGTGAGTGAGAGAGTTTCGTTGGACCCACATAAACTACAATGCTGAACACATCAGAGAGACGTGTTAAAAATCAGTACAGACCTGAAATGAGCTGGAACCTTGTGAATACCTCCTAATGAGAGTGTGTATCACTGGCTCACGCGCTTGGTTTGTAGAGATTAATGCCCAGCTTGGCCACTGACCACTAATACTCTGATGGGGAAGCTTTCTCATCGGATGTCACCGCTAGTCCCATCTCTTCTGGCTTCAGTGGCACAGTCAACAAGTCTACAATACAGAGCTTCTGGTGTCTATATGTATACGTTTAGATATTAGGTGCGTGTTAAGTTTAACTTGAGGTGTGAGTTAGAGATGGCTAGAGTAGGTATGAAGCTAGGGAAGGTTGGGAAGTGGTAAGTATACAATTATGGCAGGTTCAATTTGAATATTGGATGAGAGATAGCTAGATTTAGCTGTCTATTTAGATTTATCTTATTATATGCATTGCTACGTTTGGATAAGGATTTGGTGTGGGTGGCATCAGGTGAAAGAGCAGGAGAAAGAGAGCAATGCATCATGGATAAATAAACACCAACACAAAACTCCTGAACCATTTTCCCTTCCAATCAGTTCTCCCACCAACTCCGAAGAAGCTTTAGTCCAAAGCTGCTTCCAGATGAGGCGGACGACAGAGAGACTAGAGTACCGTCCCTCCCTGTCCCGTCCCCATGATAGGACCCAGCAGCTCCTACCTGCACGCGGGCCTCCGTCAGCTTGGTCCTCTGGGCCAGCTCCTCGCGGGTGTAGATGTCCGGGTAGTGGGTCCTCTCAAAGGCCTTCTCCAGCTCCTCCAGCTGCTCCGCCGTGAAGGTTGTCCGGCTGCGCCTCTGCTTCCTCTTCAGGGGCAGGTCGGGCTCCGACTCCACATCTGAACCCTCGTCACCCATCCGGCTACCTGGAGAGAGAGATCGAGAGAGAGAGATACAGAGAGAGAGAGAGGTGAGAGAGAGGACACAGATTCGGGATCAATCCAATAATATACAACAATATAGTTATGTGCCCAAGAGATAACAAATTATAATTGTTAAATCAAGTCCTCCTGGAATGGATTAAAAGCAAATCCCTTCGGATAAAAACACCAGTTAACTGATGCAATATTATTGCCACATAAATTAATAACCACCACTTAACTGCTAACCACAGGCTAGGATCACTCACAGTCTCTGTCTCAAGCAAAGACTTTTCCTGTCTGTCCAAACAAAAAAATGTAACAAAGGACTGTATCCAATATGTCTCCCATAACATGAACATTCATATGTGGGTGCACTTATTTCAATATGTGGTTTATTCCTAGTTTGGTTATTTTAAATGGAGATAATTGCGGAGTACATTCTACCTGGATCAGTCCCTTTCTGCCTGGCGGGGTTTGGAAATGAATCGAAGAGGGAAAGAGAAATATGGATATATTGTGGTTGACAGAGAAGGGAGGGGGGGAGGCTGGGATAGGGGTGGGGTGGGGGGGGTGTGTGTAATCTCTCCACAGCACCTTGGTGATATGTATACAACCCCACCCCATCCCCGCCTTCCCAAGACCCCCCAGGCAAACCCAGAGACAAAAATAACATGCTTTTTATTCCCAATATGATTATTGTTCTGCTGGGTTGTTTTTTTTTATTGAATATGCCACACACAGCGTATTCAGTCCCCCCAACACCACAGGATGAATGATTGGCAGTTATGTGAATGAGGAGCATAAGATGTCTTTTTCATGTTTTTGTTTCAGACATGAATGTGTGAGATATGAATGAGGAAAATAACTTACTTGGATGTGTGTTTGTATGCGTGTGTGTGTCTCTCTCTCTCTCTCTCTCTCTCTCTCTCTCTCTCTCTCTAAAGAATATGACATAAAATACTAGATATTCTGAAATGCTCGGCTCTACCACTGGCAAGACGTTCCAAGAGTTTTATCTTGCTCAGATAATCCATGAGAAACAGAACTTGGTCCCATCGTGTCATGGTTAGCACTCTGGACTTTGAATCCAGCGATCCGAGTTCATATCTCGGTGGGACCTTGTCCTTAAGAGACTCAAGACCCACCTGTTCAGAGTTCACCCCCCCCCACCACCACCCTCCTCTGATAATCCTAGCACTAACCTGCATGTTTGTACATCTTAACATTTATTAATGGCACTTAGCATTGTTGTTCGTTCTCAGATGTTGTAGTATGCTTAGAATTGCACGCCTGCCCAGCTACTTATGCAGGCAACTTAGCAATTATGAAACTGGTTCTATTCGTCTCGTAAATATGAATGCTCGAAAACAGCTCTATTCTTATCTTCAGGTACCACAGTGATATATTGCTGCCCAGACCAAATCAGAGGTTAATAGTCTTGGTGTCATTTTAGACTGATTTAAGCTTTGAAGCCCATATAAGCAAAGTGACGAAGACAGCATTCTTCCATCTGTGAAATGTCACCAAAGTAAGGCCGTTCTTAACAAAGCAGGATGCTGAGAAGTTGATTCATGCTTTCATTACTAGCAGGTTGGACTATTGTAATGCCCTCTTCACTGGCCTAGCAAAAAAGCTGATCGGAAATCTTCAGCTAGTTCAGAACTCTACCATCAGACTTTTAACAAAGTCTGACGAGAGAAAAGAGAGCACATTACTCCTGTTTTAGCTACCCTGCACTGGCTACTCTCTCTGTCTCTCTGTCTCTCTCTCTCGCGCTCTCTCTTTCATTTTCCCTGGACTTGACTGATTCATGTGTATGTGTTGTCAAGAATCCAAGTTCTCCCAAGAGAGATCCAAGCATCTCTCTCCCTCTATCTCTCCCTCTCTCTGTAATATTGTTCTGAAACTACGGGAGAGAAAGAGAGGGAGAGAGAGAGAGAGAGAGAGAGAGAGAGAGAGAGAGAGAGGCGCTGGGAAGAAACGATAGCCAGGACGAGAAAGAGTGAGAAATCCTACAGGAATGCACCACCAGCTCACCCTATCCCCATGCGCCATGCTCCGTACCTTCCAGCTGTTGCAATAACTCCAACTCTGTGCTCCTACACCACCACCACCACCACCAACACCACCACTCCATGCAGAGAGAAAGCCAAGCTGTCAAACCCCCAGAACAGCTGGTAGACTTAGGGTGGTGGGGGGGTGGGGGGGGTATTTTTCGGCGGGTTAATTTGGTGTGTGAATAGAAGTTTGAGCTCATCGGGGTAAATGTGTGGGAGGGTGGGGGTGAACGGACAAAGCCGGTGTTGAAATGGTGAAGACGAGTGTGTGTGTGTGTGTGTGTGTGTGTGTGTGTGTGTGTGTGTGTGTGTGTGTGTGTGTGTGTGAGTGAGAGAGTTTCGTTGGACCCACATAAACTACAATGCTGAACACATCAGAGAGACGTGTTAAAAATCAGTACAGACCTGAAATGAGCTGGAACCTTGTGAATACCTCCTAATGAGAGTGTGTATCACTGGCTCACGCGCTTGGTTTGTAGAGATTAATGCCCAGCTTGGCCACTGACCACTAATACTCTGATGGGGAAGCTTTCTCATCGGATGTCACCGCTAGTCCCATCTCTTCTGGCTTCAGTGGCACAGTCAACAAGTCTACAATACAGAGCTTCTGGTGTCTATATGTATACGTTTAGATATTAGGTGCGTGTTAAGTTTAACTTGAGGTGTGAGTTAGAGATGGCTAGAGTAGGTATGAAGCTAGGGAAGGTTGGGAAGTGGTAAGTATACAATTATGGCAGGTTCAATTTGAATATTGGATGAGAGATAGCTAGATTTAGCTGTCTATTTAGATTTATCTTATTATATGCATTGCTACGTTTGGATAAGGATTTGGTGTGGGTGGCATCAGGTGAAAGAGCAGGAGAAAGAGAGCAATGCATCATGGATAAATAAACACCAACACAAAACTCCTGAACCATTTTCCCTTCCAATCAGTTCTCCCACCAACTCCGAAGAAGCTTTAGTCCAAAGCTGCTTCCAGATGAGGCGGACGACAGAGAGACTAGAGTACCGTCCCTCCCTGTCCCGTCCCCATGATAGGACCCAGCAGCTCCTACCTGCACGCGGGCCTCCGTCAGCTTGGTCCTCTGGGCCAGCTCCTCGCGGGTGTAGATGTCCGGGTAGTGGGTCCTCTCAAAGGCCTTCTCCAGCTCCTCCAGCTGCTCCGCCGTGAAGGTTGTCCGGCTGCGCCTCTGCTTCCTCTTCAGGGGCAGGTCGGGCTCCGACTCCACATCTGAACCCTCGTCACCCATCCGGCTACCTGGAGAGAGAGATCGAGAGAGAGAGATACAGAGAGAGAGAGAGGTGAGAGAGAGGACACAGATTCGGGATCAATCCAATAATATACAACAATATAGTTATGTGCCCAAGAGATAACAAATTATAATTGTTAAATCAAGTCCTCCTGGAATGGATTAAAAGCAAATCCCTTCGGATAAAAACACCAGTTAACTGATGCAATATTATTGCCACATAAATTAATAACCACCACTTAACTGCTAACCACAGGCTAGGATCACTCACAGTCTCTGTCTCAAGCAAAGACTTTTCCTGTCTGTCCAAACAAAAAAATGTAACAAAGGACTGTATCCAATATGTCTCCCATAACATGAACATTCATATGTGGGTGCACTTATTTCAATATGTGGTTTATTCCTAGTTTGGTTATTTTAAATGGAGATAATTGCGGAGTACATTCTACCTGGATCAGTCCCTTTCTGCCTGGCGGGGTTTGGAAATGAATCGAAGAGGGAAAGAGAAATATGGATATATTGTGGTTGACAGAGAAGGGAGGGGGGGAGGCTGGGATAGGGGTGGGGTGGGGGGGGTGTGTGTAATCTCTCCACAGCACCTTGGTGATATGTATACAACCCCACCCCATCCCCGCCTTCCCAAGACCCCCCAGGCAAACCCAGAGACAAAAATAACATGCTTTTTATTCCCAATATGATTATTGTTCTGCTGGGTTGTTTTTTTTTATTGAATATGCCACACACAGCGTATTCAGTCCCCCCAACACCACAGGATGAATGATTGGCAGTTATGTGAATGAGGAGCATAAGATGTCTTTTTCATGTTTTTGTTTCAGACATGAATGTGTGAGATATGAATGAGGAAAATAACTTACTTGGATGTGTGTTTGTATGCGTGTGTGTGTCTCTCTCTCTCTCTCTCTCTCTCTCTCTCTCTCTCTCTCTCTCTCTCTCTCTCTCTCTCTCTCTCTCTCTCTCTCCCTCTCTCTCTCTCTCTTCCCCTCTCTGTCTCTCTCTCATTTAAGAGGACGACCAACACACACACTAGGACCACAGTTTGAATCATCCTCATGGCCATATGTCTGTCAAGGCATCAGTCTGGATCTTGTCTCGCTGTCCATCTCCTCTGTCATGCTCTGACATGCTGAATGGGGCACATTTATTACAGCATCTCGATATACTCGTAGCCAAACACAACACAGCACAAAGAATGCCAGTCATTGGGCACACACACACACACACACGCACACACGCACGCACGCACACACACACACACAAATCGAGGAGGACTCATCAACACTGAGCCAAAGATACAAAAAGCTTCCAGTTGCGAGACAACCTTTCTGTCTCTTTGTCTGTCTCTCTGTGGCTGCCTACCTCCTTGCCTGTCTGTCTGCCTGTCTGTCTGCCTATCTGTCTATTTCTCTGTGACTGTCTGCCCGTCTGTCTGTCTGTCTGTGTTCATTTTATTTGGCTCGTGTTTGATTCCATGAAATCATCAAATTTAGTTTTGTCAGGTTTGAAGGTTTAATTATTCATGATGTCAATGTACTAAACATTTAATAATATTCAGTATTTCATTCTGGGCCTCCGTAAGAGAACCCCATTTATTTACTGCTGGTTGGGAGAGGAGGGGAAATGGGGAGGGGAGAGGGGAGGAGTATGGGATTGCTCCCACTCCAAACCACTCTCTTCTTATCTTCAGGTACCACAGCGATATATTGCTGCCTCTCCTTCAACAAATGTACTCTTTGTAAGTCACTCTGGATAAAAGTGTCTGCCAAATGCCCTAAATGTAAATGTAAATGTAAACTTTTAATACATGATCATCTTTCAGGGTTTCATCCTACATTTATGGTGTTCATAATGAAATGCTAAACATTAAAGAATGCGACCCGTGGCACTAGGTCTCTGCATGTGCTGAGCATGTGCGTTAACAGAACATTGGCACTGAGTGTGTTAATTAGCATGGTGGCGGCAGCTTCATTTGTGCTAACCATGAATATTAGCGTAGTGGCAGTTGCAGGGTTTTCCCCATCACTGAGCATAGTGCATTAGCATGGTGGCTAGCTCCATCTGTGCTAACACAGAGCGGCGAGCTACACGGAGTGACGGCTAGGGGCTGAGGGCACGAGGCCCGGCGGTCAGGGTGTTTCAACAGGCGTTAGAGGCGCCTCTCCTCCTGTCTCTTCCTGTCTGAGGAGCCCAGAGGGGACAGCTGGGTACGGAGCTAAACGCACCTCACCTTTCTGACTAGAAACACTTGAAAGCTGGTATGCAATAAAGCCATAATGACGAGCATTTATGTCCCAATCGACACGTTTGACATGCCTGGGAGGCAAACATCCCTGCACTAGTGTAGTTGTTGTGTACACAACTGACAACAACCCTGCATGTATCACTATACTGTGTTGTGTACCTGTAAATATATGTGTACCTATTTTGTCTTTTTGCTGTGTATGCAGACGCCGGGTGGGCGATAGCTCAGGAACACACAAGTGTAGGTGCGTAGGTGTTGACTGTAACTGCTGCAGGGCAAAGGTGATTAAAGGTGAGCAATTAAAGTGTAATTTTAACGCCTCCTCTCATACTTCACTTGTTTGGCGAGTGTCTCTGTCAAAAGCAGCTTGGTGAAGAAAAGTAACAAAATAACTGAAGGACCAATCAGACTGGTTTAACCACCCCGACCTAAGCTGTGCAGTTTAATTAAACAAGGAATTATAGGATTACTCAGAGCTCTTCATTACAGGCTGCTGCAAGAGTGTCTTCCCCCACCCCCGGTCCCCTCCACCTAAACCCCCCGCCCCCAACCATCTACCACGCCTGAGAGGAGTGAGGACAGATTACATGTAGCCGCAGGTGGGACCGGCCAATAATTCAATACTCTAATGTATCGTCTTTGGGATTGTATCGCCATGAAATGTAGAGATCGGCTCATCATGTTTTTTTATCTAAATTAATTACGATGATTACTAGGACTAGTGCAGTGCCTGTTCAAAACACTGCTAACCTCAATTGCTTCAATTGCTTGTCCTCCAGTATTGCTGCTGCTGTTGGCAGCTTTCTGGAGACCCACTTAACCAAACTTCTCACTCAACACTTCCTTTACATCTGCCAAGTGGGATGTCGATCGGACCAATCCGACCAATCCAAATCAAAGGACATACATACTGTGGCAGACGGCCACTGAAGGGCAGAGGAATGAGGGTGGACGACAGTCCGGGGGGGCGCAATTCCCCATTCGGCCCCCAGATGGAGGCAAAGAGACAGGAATTTGGAACGAGACATTTAGCCTCAGTGGATGTGGCTGCGGCTCGTTGAGAGCAATCCACTGCAGCCAATCAGGGCCCTGGATCCAGACAATAAATGGGAGAAGACCTGTAGAGTCGAGACGGTCGAGAGAGTGGAAGAGAGTGAGGTGGAAGTGGAAGTGGAGGAGGTGGTGGTGGAAGAAGAGAAGGAGGAAGGACGAGGACGAGGACCAAGACCCTGTGTGGGTGAGTTGGGAGACTACACGAAGTGGCTGTGTGCCTTGATGTTCTGCCTGTCTGCCAACCCAAGTTGTGTACCGACCCTTGCCTGCCTGACGACCCTCCCGCCTGCCTTGCCCTGGACCCCCTGAGACCACTTCCTGGTGTGATACCCACTGCATACGGACAACGACTACTCGCACGGAATAACGGACTAAACCATATAATTACCCTGCACTTTCCCTTCCCCTGTATGATAAATAAACCCTGTTTGTCGTTGAAGGTTGGTGTGGACCGTGGATTTATTATATTCAGTCGTGGACACACTCCACCCGACAACGGAGTGTGCCACATATGGTGGAGAATGCAGGCAACTTAAGCTGACTAAAAATAATAAGTCACCCACACCTAGTTCCATCGCCGACGCATAAAAATAAAAGACAATGGACCCCCTAGAGGAGCTCCTGAATATTTTTGTACAGGATGGTCCAGACATGGATGCCCTGGTCGACCGTTTGGTCCAGGAGGGCGGTCCCCCTGCGAAAACCAGCCGGCAGAAGAAGAAAGCTGCCAAAAGCAGAGGGCTGGGGCTGCTGCCGGGACGGGCCCACAAGTCCAGGAGAAGGCCATCTACCTCCAGGAGGAGGACGACCTGGCCAGGGAGCAGGTACGGCAGCTACGCCATGAGCTCCAGCTGGAGAAGGAGAACGTGGGCCAAATGGAGGCCATGATACCGGAGCTGGGGGCCATGCTGGCTAGAAGCCAACGGAATTACCAGGAGCTGGAGGCCATGCAGCTCACGGTAAGGGACTCCCTGACGGGGCAACTGGCGGCCACGGGCCAAAGAGAGCAGCAGGCCCTGTATCAGGTTGAAGAGCTCCAGGCCCAGCTGACGGCGGAACGGGCACAGCGGAGGGCCGCCGGCCAGCGAGAGCAGCAGGCCCTGGAGCAGGCCGAAGAGCTCCAGGCCCAGCTGATGGCGGAAGGCCAGCGAGAGCAGCAGGCCCTGGAACAGGCTAAAGAGCTCCAGGCCCAGCTGACGGCCGCCGGCCAGCGAGAGCAGCAGGCCCTGGAGAAGGCCGAAGAGCTCCAGGCCCAGCTGATGGCGGAAGGCCAGCGAGAGCAGCAGGCCCTGGAGCAGGCTAAAGAGCTCCAGGCCCAGCTGACGGCCGCCGGCCAGCGAGAGCAGCAGGCCCTGGAGAAGGCCGAACAGCTCCAGGCCAAGCTGATGGCCGCTGGCCAACGAGAGCAGCAGGCCCTGGAGCAGGCTAAAGAGCTCCAGGCCCAGCTGATGGCCGCAGGCCAAAGAGAGCAGCAGGCACTGGAGCAGGCTGAAGGGCTCCAGGCCCAGCCGACGACGCGGAAGGCGAAGCAGCCGACGACGCGGGAGGCGACGCAGCCGACGACGCGGGAGGCGACGCAGCCGACGACGCGGGAGGCGACGCAGCCGACGACCCGGGAGGCGGTGGCAGCGCAGCAGCCGACGACCCGGGAGGCGGTGGCAGCGCAGCAGCCGACGACCCGGGAGGCGGTGGCAGCGCAGCAGCCGACGACCCGGGAGGCGGTGGCAGCGCAGCAGCCGACGACCCGGGAGGCGGTGGCAGCGCAGCAGCAGACGACCCGGGAGGCGGTGGCAGCGCAGCAGCAGACGACCCGGGAGGCGACGCAGCGGACGACCCGGGCACCGGCGCAGCGGACGGACCGGGCACCGGCGCAGCAGACGGGCCTAGAGGGGGCGCCACAGAGCGGGCCATCCGAGGAGGAGACCACCCGGCGAGGGGAGATGCACCCCAGGGTGCAGGGAGGGGGCCGACCTGGGGGACAGGTGCACCCTGGGCCCCGATGCCGACGTGGCCCCACTGGTCGAAGCCCCAGGCATCCGGAGAGATTCCTTGAGGGGCTGGGCCGCCCCTCCCTCCTGGTCGGAGCTGAGGGGGAGGGTATGTGGCAGACGGCCACTGAAGGGCAGAGGAATGCGGGTGGACGACAGTCGGGGGGGGCGCAATTCCCCATTCGGCCCCCAGAGGGAGGCAAGGAGACAGGAATTTGGAACGAGACAATTAGCCTCGAGTCCAGACGGTCAAGAGAGTGAGGTGGAAGAGGAAGAGGAAGTGGTGGTTGTGGTGGTGGAAGAGGAGGAGAAGGAGGAAGGACGAGGACCAAGACCCTGTGTGGGTGAGTTGGGAGACTACACGAAGTGGCTGTGTGCCTTGACGTTCTGCCTGTCTGCCAACCCGAGTTGTGTACCGACCCTTGCCTGCCTGACGACCCTCCCGCCTGCCTTGCCCTGGACCCCCTGAGACCACTTCCTGGTGTGATACCCACTGCATATGGACAACGACTACTCGCACGGAATAACGGACTAAACCATATAATTACCCTGCACTTTCCCTTCCCCTGTATGATAAATAAACCCTGTTCAGTCGTGGACACACTCCACCCGACAACGGAGTGTACCACAATACATACATAGATACACAGGCAGACAGACAGAATATTTGTCTCAATGCAACTCAAACGACAGGTGACATAAAATCTTCTGAAAAGAATCAATCACGTGGATAACAAAGGCTCTGGAATTGATCGTCAATGTTGTCAAAAAGAATATCTTTGTTGTATCTTTGTTGCAAGATGCCCTAACCCCATGTTTTTCTATACCAGTCGTGCGTGTATGCCAGTGTACTAGTACGTACCATTTTCATTGAAAATAAATATACTGTAAATATTGGTGAGCAAATATTACGGCTTGTTATGATTTCAAAAATAGTGTTGCCTTTGTTTTCCATTGATGTTGATGCGATGGAAGCATAAGCAGTGTTTACTTCTTCTCCCCACTGTTTCCCACTACTCATGCACTTGCAGTAATAACTGCATACAGGGGGCGCTGGCTCTCTTTGCTCAGCCACTTAGCGTGTGCATCCTGCCCTGACCCCAAACTGCTCCTGAAATGATTCAATGCAAGTCCCTTTGGATAATAGTAAAATTGTGCGAATGAAAAATGAGTTCATTCACATCAGAAGATGTTCCAGATGAGTCCTATTTGTAAAGACAGAGGTGCTCTACTGGTAGCAGGGACTGGTCTCAGAGAACATGACCTAACTCAACAAGCCAGAGAACACTACAGATGAACAGGACATGTTTTAACCATGACTGCACAGTCAACATGGCGGTCCAGAGAGGTTTTCTGCTCAGGCTTCTGACCAGAGGAGACAATGAGGATCTCCTGGACACAGTGAAATCATGTTTGACAGCTCCTGGATCAGCCAGGTCAAGGTCCCTCTCTGCACCTCCCCACTTCTCCCCAGCGCGCTCTCTCTCTCTATCTCGCTCCCTATCTCCCACCTATCTTCCTCTCTCTTCTGCCCACTCTCTTTCTCTCCACCTTCCCCCTTGCTCCCTGTCTCCCATTGCTCTCTGCCTCTCGCTCCCGTTTTCCCCTACCTCTCCAACTCTCTCTCTCTCGCTCTCTTTCTCACTCTCTCTCGCTCTCTCTCTTTCTCTCTCCCCCCCCCCCAACTCTCCAATTCTCTCTCTCTCTCCCTTTCTCAGCAGATAATGGAAAGCAGAGCTTATGCTAATAGGACAGCCGCCCGGTGCGATAGAGAGGGGCTAAACCTGGACCCCGTCTCTCCTCTCCTCCTGGCTGGGCGGCTGGCAGGACTTAGCATCCAGCGCAGGACACTGGCCAAGCTGGGATGTACACACATCGCAGCGTATAGCGCAGACCACAGCACACATGCAGTGTCGCTTCAATTTGCTCATTCAAGTGCTGATAGGAGAAATATATATGTGAAGCGTGTTTA
>PIJE02000001.1:272221-277221 GCA_002895965.2 Coryphaenoides rupestris
GCTTATGTTGCGGAACAACTTGCTACTTACTGAATACTGAATGTTTAGATCCATTGTTATGAGGGATTTAGGTTCCTTTCAACAAAGACGTTTGAATTATAAATTTGCACTCCTCAAATCTATAAGCAAGTCTATCTTTTCCATAGATTTTTAGTGTTTGTCATATTCATTGTTGAATCCATCATTAATGGATTGTCCCCCCCCCCCCCCCTTCCACCTCCATCTCCTTCTTGTCGACACAAGGCCCTGATTTCACAGTTAAGGGACTTGACTAATTGAGGTCAAAACCAAAGTTATAAAATTATGAAAGAGCACAAAGAGAAAGTGTTGCTAAATCTGCCAGTTGGCACTGGAACCCAATCCATTCACAAAAGGGCCCAAATCCAAGCCCTAGTGAGCCCATTATAGACAACTACTCCGCAGAAGCCCAATCTAGCGGCGCGTTCGAAGCCGTACAACTCCTGAACACAGCTCCATTCATTCAGCCCAGTATTGTTCTAGCCATTGTCCCTCAACAGCTCGGAAACAATGGTATTAACACACCACCACAACAACAACCCCATAACAAAATGTACAGCCAGCACTAAAGGTAAAGGCAGAGGCTGCAGTTTTTATTTTTTGAGGTTTTGTACGACGTGGCACCCGTTTTTGCCGATTTCAACGTTGAGAATTCCAAAAAGGCTAACTAGCATGCTATACTGCACAAGTTTTATATTTACATGGACTAAGGGAAAATAAATGCATTGTGAGACCAAAATAGCCTTCTGTCGCACAATATCGTTGTGTAGCTTTGAAACGAACGATTGTAGGACACATTGCAGACAAACGTGCCCGGCTCACTGAGAATAAAATAAATCCAGTATAACAAAACTGAACGTGATCCAGCCCTCACCATGATGCTTACCTTATCAAAGAATTATGTCCTTACGAGAAGAGAGGAAAAAAAGGTTATTAAATGCAAATTCTTTTATCTTCTTTCTTCCTCTGGCAGTGCCACATAAGTGTCTTTATTTACTAATAAAAAAAAAATTGCCACATGAACAAAACTTGCTGACTGTCAATATAAACACAGATATAGATTATAGCAGGGAGCAAATAAAATATAAAGGAGGCATATTTCAGATATATACGCTACAAAGTAAAGCCCTTAGTGGACAGCCCGGGGCTTAAAAAAAGCAATTGCGAAAAGTTTTAAAAGAGCAATAGTATAATCTTATTTTGAAAAAGAAGATTAACAATCTTAGGAGAGGAGTTTTTTAGCCCGGCAAACAAAACTGAAGGGACTTGGGCTTGTTGAGTCTCTTTACAGATTATGGTTAAAAGGTGCTTTGAAATACACTCGATACGTTTGTGGAAGAGGGGAAGGGGATAGCTGAGTACTTGATCTGTAGCCTTGTCACTCCAGTCGAGGGGGGGGGGGGGGGGGGGGGGGGGGGAGGTCTTTAATACCGGAGGGGGTGGAGGGAGAGAGAGGGAGGGGATGGAGGGAAAGATTCACTTTTTTCCTTCCTTTCTGTGGCTGTCCCTTTTCATACACACATGATGTCTACTGGGTGAACTGCTGGTCAGGTTGGAGACTGGAGACGGATCACAAGATCACTGTCAGAAGAACTTTATGTGGGAACAACGGAAACAGATTCATATGCTGTTTCTTCTTTTTTTGTGTGTGTGTGTGTGTGGGGGGGGGGGGGGGGGGGGGATAGCAAGTCATATATTTCTGCGGACTCACAAAGCCAAAGAGTCAGACATGGTTCTGCGAGAATTGCAGGAAACGCTGATGAGAAAAAAAGTGAAGACAAGAACCTCTGAAGAACAACCTCTGAAGCTGAACAACCAATATCATCACCATGAAATTTAACCCTACAACTCCACAGCACAAACTTAAATTATATCCAGTTTTAGAGAAGGATCAGATCCTAATATCTGTACACCATACATGCAATTCTGTGCTTAGAAATATTGCAAACACTGAAAGGTGCAATTTGGTAAATGTGATTCAACTACCAACCACCATATTCAATATGGAGAACTAAAGGATAAAGACCCAGAGATAAAACCAAGCCATCTGTTGACCAAGAAAGGCAGTGGACTGTTTCAATTCTCTCTGTCCTTTTTATTAAGCTTAGGAGCACAGATCTGGTCTCCTCTTATGTCGCGTTTTTGGTTTTTTTGGAAGCGATCTTTACACAGCTCCATGTGTAATTCCTTCCTTAATCTGGTCCTAGTTTAAATCAATGCTATTCCCCGCCCTCTTGCGCAGCCAACATCCATCCTCCTCCTCCCTGTCCCCCATGCAGGCCCCAGCCAGCCCCCGCTAGCCTGGTCCCCGGCTTGC
This sequence comes from Coryphaenoides rupestris, assembly GCA_002895965.2. Classification (NCBI taxonomy): domain Eukaryota; kingdom Metazoa; phylum Chordata; class Actinopteri; order Gadiformes; family Macrouridae; genus Coryphaenoides; species Coryphaenoides rupestris. Next base: position 274,557 of record PIJE02000001.1, read on the forward strand.
TGCTGGAGGAGGGTGGATGGAGGATTCGCTTGTCTCAATGGGAACCCATGGTTAGCCAATTGTGCTGCTAATTTGGCACCTGCCAGACTGTGACCCTTTGGAAAGCCCAGTTGTCAGGAGGTTCAACTCTCTAGGGGGAGCGGCTGTGTGTGTTGAGTCTGGTCTGTATTCAACCAAGAGATGTGTCCTCGGTGCTATATGCCTGATACAGAACTTGTGGAACTTCTCTGATCACCTTTTCATTAATTCTCTTGCCCCAAACCTAATTGGAGCAGTCCAAATGTTTTAACCTGGTGAATGAATGCTGAATGAACATTGACATGTGACAAAGTCTTCTGCATAGTCTGCATTGATTTAGATATCAATACACTTCTGGAATTGCATATTGAGCCTAAAAAATAAATAAATGTCACCAAGCACAATCCAGAAAACGCAACATATACAAGAAATCCAAAAACCAGCATTGGAGTGTTTAACTACAACAGCAACCGTGACAGAGCCTAAGAGACAAAGCTGAAGATTTCTCTTTCAACCCCTCATATCCACCAGTGAGATTAGCATATGGCGGTCACGCTATGGAGACACCTGCAGTTCCAGAAGTGGGTGTGGCCAAACATGGGGGCTTTTGGTCACACACCAAAGGGCCAGTTAAACCCACCCCATTGACTTTACCACTGTGACCCCTCCCCTGTTTCACTGACCCCCCCCCCCCCCCCCCCCCCCCCCTGCTTCAGACTGGTGAAGCAGTAACGAAACCTTCCCCTTGTTTTGTGGGGGGGGGGACGTTTCGCTGTTGTCTACCTCAATCGTGTCATTTTGAGGGGGTCTATTCAGAGTAACCACGCATCATTGGCCAGCTTACAATAGACGGGGAGAGTTTATAAATCGCCAGCCTAAAGCTTTTGGTTGGTATTGTGTTGCCTTCCCTTAATAAACTAACGGAGGAGTTCATCAGTTTGCTCGTTGAATAGCTAATTCGGACAAAAAGTATATATTATACAGGACTTGTTGGTTTCTGCTGGATGTTTTTGTCTCCTTGTTAGCCACCGTTTTTCCGCCGATAGATCCCGTTAGGAGGTGAATGGCAGAGGTTGTTTGGGTTCACACCCGTACCCTGGAAGCCCAGATGCCCTGGCCCAGATTTTAATGTTCCATAGCCAATCCCAAGCAGCTGACTTGCATGCCATAATAAGAGTAATACGTTATATTCAACTGATGAGCTAAACTGGCACCTGCAGATATATATGTATGAAAATGTATAGTTTATTTATATTAACATCATTGACATAATTTGCTGCCAAATGTTTGTTACAGAGCTGCAGACTATTACATTGGCCAAATTAATAAAATTACACATTTCTGTATAATATCATAAAATATAATTTTATATAATAAACATTTATTTAAAAATACAGTTGTGAGATTTAAAAGATTTCCTTTTGTCAAAGTGTACCATAGTTCAAGTATTTTTATTAAAGTGACCAGCTATTTTGAGGTCAGCAGCAAAGTTTGTAAAATACACACATTACACACCTATTATCTCTGGGTTGTCACCAATTAATTTATTGTAATCATATGATTAAATAAAATCCAACTTATTAGAATGAGCATCCCAAAAAAATCAGCATGTAGCCAGTGAGACATACAGAATGTCCCATAATGGCCTGATACCATGTTAAATACAGTGTGGCTCAATTTATTTTAATGCAATGACCAATAATCCACTTTCATACCTTTCAGCAGCGTGAACGCTAACTCCCAGAGCCGTTACGGCCCAGTAATCTGTATATTTATGGTCATTTCCCAGCCAATTACATCCCATGGTTGCATTTTGGTAAATGGGATTCAATTTCCCGACAAAAGAAATTGATAGAGAATACCGAGGGTGTAAATTATCTGCTCAGAGACAAGCAGGGAGACCTTCCATGAACAAATAGGATTTTGAAAATAGAACTCACAATTGTCCCTCACTAATGATCTACCTTGGATCTTAACAACAGAATGGTATTATGGTATGGTAATTGCATTATGCACAATCCAAACTGGTTGCCTTACTTTCATGCAAAGCCATTAACTTTTTTAGATGTAGTGTAATTAATGAGCAGGTAGGGGTTAGACATCTTGCTAGGATGTCATCTTGTAGGATGCCTACAGGTAGACTGGGGTTCGAACCGAGAACCTTTTGGCTGGGAGTCAAACACTCTAACCACTATATGTCTCATCATGGCATAGGATATAGGAATATTATTTCATAAGTGTTTCTAAGTTTAGAAGTGTTTCAGGATAAGAAAGGACAATAATTTATATCAATGATCACCGTTGTCTCATCGGGACTTTATTGGCTTTATTGGCTGGTATTCATGACGCTACTTTGGATATCATTAATGTCCAAAATGTGGTCATATGCTCTATGAACACAACAATGAACTACTACAAATTGTTTTCAATAAAAGGGACAAGAATTAATTGCTCTGCGTTTTGCTGACACCCTTCTAAGTCAAAGTGGATTTAGGTTTCCCACCCTTACCAGTCAGACAGACACACAGACGGTGAGTCACTATGGCATCTTAAAACACACCCATCCACCTCATCCTCGTCTGATGATTATTACATCTAACAAGAGAACATGCCTGGAAGTTATCTCTCTTCTGGAATAAAAATGTAC